>JBBMFX010058120.1:0-10948 GCA_037832545.1 Rhabdalestes septentrionalis
GCACGACGACCTGCAGCTCTTAAACTGGGAGTACTAACAACTTTCAGTGAGGGACGGGTGGGAGGAGAAAGACTCAGAGACTGGAAGTGGGATTAAAATTGAACATAATACAAAAAGGAATGTGCATGTTTAAAAATGTTCCTTACCTCAGGAATTGCACTTAAAGATTTTGATGCTGCTGTGTTTATTGTATACAAGTTGTATACAAATTGTTTAATAGTATTGTTCTTGTTAAGTTATTCAATAAATGGCAAGTTGAGAAATTTTGTGTATCTATCTTTGTGTTAGTAGTGTGATATTTTGCATCCAATAGAGGGGGAAACGTTCAATTATTTGGCAAAAATATATCGGCAGCATATATTGGCCATCGGCTGACCCTGACTCCAAAATAACGGCATCGGCATTGGCTACATGCTTACAAAATGAACAAGCTAGTTCATATTTAACTGTGACAGAAACACAGAAATCATTTTTGGAAAGTACTTACACATCTCTCGTCATCTGACTTATCCTGGACAGTCGGTTCATGTGTGACTTGCCTTTGCCTGTAGACATAGTGCTCAGCTCATCCATGCTCACAAGATGGCAGATCTTCAACTAATCTAGGGTGGGGTCTCGACAAATGAGGGGCGGTTCTATGTAAAGTGGCCCAGTGGGAACTCACACAGACTATCTATAAGATAATCTATAAGACTATCTATAAGATAACAGTGTCATTGTGTATCACTTTTTTGTGTGTATCACTTTTTTGTGTTTTGTGTTACCATTTAGCTTTGCCTCCTTTCTCATCTTTGTCAGTGGGTATGTTGTGTGTTAAGTAGGAGTGTACCAATACACAATTCATGATAAAATGTGTGTTGTGTGGGTGAGTAAGTGTGAAGGTTATCCCTGTAATTGATGGGCCGTGTCAGAGAGCACACTCCAGGCCTTGTGTGCTGTCACCTCTCTGTATCACGCCAGACTAATGGGGTGGCTTCACTGTTTTCAAGAGAAATAAATCCCAACCACACCTTTGTTTTTTCCTCTTTAGAGGCTGCAATTGACTGCATGTCTTTGTGATAAAAAAATTATGTTAATATTAGCTAAACCACTTGTTTGGTAATCATAGATACCATAATGGAACAGTGAAAAACTTGAAATCTCGAGTGCTGCATAAATAATCCCTAACTGTGCAAGGAAGATATGTACAGACAAATAAGTTTGAACTACTGATGATAACCAGCAAATGTGATGTGGGACAAACTGTTTCCTGTTCTGCCTAGTACTCTGCCACTGGAGCTGATCGATGGCATTCGTCCACCAGACACACTCTTGCAAAGTCACCTTACTGCACAGAGCAGATTGAACTGGCAAGAGAAGTCAGACACAGGAACAGCAAAAAGCATCGGGGCAGTTTTAAAAATAAAACACTGTTCAGACTCTTGTTTGTATATAATACTATATAACTACATAAATGATAGATAGAGAGACTATTCTATATTTTCAATCAATGCATGATGTGTCCAAATTCATTGAGCATGACCCCTAGCTGAACCCTAACTGAAACGTAAATATTGGTAATAGCTTTTTGTAGTCACTCATAGTTCATTTTTACCACTGAGCTGGAGCTCTGCTCTGTGATACTGGTAAATAACATTACGAGTTAAGCTAACTACCAGTGATTACAGAACTGAGGAGGATGTAAGCAAGAAAACTGCACAGATGCAGCCATTCCTGATGAAAAGCACTCAAACACATCTCACCTAACAGAGGAGAGAAAAGGGGATTTAATCGGTTGCTATGGATATCACCAAGAAAAGGACATATTTTGCCCAAGGTCCAGATGTACTGTGTTATTTTAGCACATAGTTATTCACTTATTTATTACCCTCATTAATATTTGACTCTTTAGTCTATGAAAGCTTTCTCTTTCTTGATATTTGCTTTTACTTCCATCTGAAAATTTGTTGACAACCTCACCATGCTTTAAGGTTAAAACTGAAGCAGTGAAGGATGCTTGTGTACTTTTTGCCCTGGTCCCTTAATGAGGAATAATTAGAAAGTGCAGGATACAAGGATGGATGGTCACCAAGTCTAAACTTAGGAAAATAAATGTCTTTCGGTCTTGCAGTTAAGGTCAAAGACCCTGCTATAGACGTAATGTGAAGGAAAAGAACTAAAGAAAGAAAGAGAAAGGCACTTGCTGCTATAACATCAGTTGACCAAACCTCTATGAGCTTCACTGTGAGCTTCACTCGTCTTAGTGTGTGCCTGCTTATGTGTGTTTAAGGAATAATAAATAAAACTTCAAATCCAACATCACTGATATGTCTTGCCATTATAATGGCATATTATTCTAAACGAGTCCTATAATGATTCAGCATTAAGATACCAGGCTTTATATGGCACTAAAGCACACAGCTTTTAAAAATCTCCCAGCCAATCAATGTGTGTGATTTAGAATTGAATTTATCCTCTATCTTTTGTTCTAATGACAGCATTACTCTCTAAGATCTGACTGGGTTATACAGTTCAGAACCAAATCAGCTTTTGAGAATAGCTGCATAAATCTCTTTTCTTGTTTTCATCCCTAACCATGATCCCTTACACCTGTGCTTGTTTTCTTTAGAAATCAGTCTTTGCTGGCAATAACAGAAGTGTTGTGTAAGGCAGTATTATTTATTTCTCACTCAAAGCTCTTTGAAGCTGCAGAGCATTTGAGTGGATTCTAATCTTTCTTGCCCTGTTTTCAGTTCTTTTTGAATTTAGAAAGGAAAGAAGTACCACCAGGCATGCCAACACAAAATGCGAGTTAAATGTACCTTTAATTCCCAACTGAACTTCTTGTTAGTACTGGGGATCTTTTAAAAATTGTTTGTCACCAGTCCCAGTACCTTGACTTAGATTCTCGTTCCTGAACGATATTTTTCAAAACCAGTTTACATTACACATTACGGTATTCATCTTTGCTTTTATTTTTGAAGTGAAGCGGACGAGTCCAGTTGTGAGAATGTTAAGCGGACTTTAATTATGAGAGGCAAAAGGCCTTGGTCCGTTCTTCTTGCGGACACAGAACAGCACATGTTTAGGGTTTAAGTGTTTCGTTAAATTCATCATGTTGCAGCAGTGTCCTTTTTTGCATTTATATTGCATCGTGTATCATTGGCATCAAACCTGAAAGACATTTACACACCTACTGTGTAACACACACCAGAGTCAAACCTGTCAAAATACAACATACACACTCACACACACACACCTGTGAGCTCTGTCTCTGGGTTTAATGACTTTTTCTTATCTCCATGATGTGTTTGTGTAATGTTGTGTTAGAGAGCCAGTTTATTAGATCTTGGCACAAGCATGCTGCATGCCTATAGGCTCACTGAGGCGGATAAGATTTACCCCTTAGGCACTGAAATTGGGTGCTGAAGGAGACGGCATTCAGTGTCCAGCCCTGCTACCTGTACAGTTAAGACCTAAATAAATCACTTTCTATGAATTATAAATCAAGATGAATGTAAGTACTCTGGACCTGAGGGTTAAAAAGGTCTCTTGAATAGTTGAGGTAGGCTTTGACCTGCCTCAGTCCACCACAGTACCATATTAATCAGAAGGGACCTTTTCTCAGTAGCCACTCATATATGGATGAAAATGTATGCGTGGTATATTTTTAGCATTTACTCCTTCACCCATAATAGCCCACTGGTGTGGTGCTGGGAATGGTGGAGGGGGGTGTTAGATCTGAGCAAGGCCTGGATAACCTTTGGCTGGCCTTCACTGCCTGCAGTGCCAGTGTTTAGTGGCACATCCACATTCTAACAGCTCCGTCACACTGGCTATGAGGTAACTTTTGGCCAGAAGGAATTCCCTTTCACAAAGCGACTGGGACTCATATTTTCCCCGACATCAGTCATTTTCTCAAAGATTTGATTAAGAGTTTCTGTCGACAGGTTGTAAAGTGTCAGATTTAAGCACAATATGAAAACCTGGAGCGTTATGTTGGTCAGAGTTGATAAAATCTCAGTTTTAAATGACAAGTAACATGGATCATTAGTAATATGTAATGCAGTTGGCTGGCCATGTGTTTAAAGTAATTTAGAATATATCAGTGAGACCTGATTCTTTCTGTGTGGTTTTCTGCAGCCGGTATGTTTTGTTTTTGTACCAGTGCAGTGATACCCCCCTATTGTTGCGGCTAGTGCTGTTCGCTGCTGTAGTGCTGCAGCCGTTTCGGATTGTATTTCTACTAAACTGCATTTAAACGTGACCATAATGATCTGCTCGTAAGACCTGCCACTCGCTTACTCGTGCTGGTTAAAACAGGGTTTAAAATATGCCCCAATAGGGGGAAACCTGAACCCTGTGGGCTTGAGATTACCTACACTTACACAGACGTTTTCCTCCATTTGGAATCGTTGTGCATTGTCTTTCAGAACACATGTTCTATCCCTCATGCTCTCTCTCTTTCGTTTTCTCTCCCTCTGTTTCACTCTCTACACCATTTGCTCTGTCCGCTTGAGGCAGAGGGCTTTAAAATGTGAGACCTGTTCTCTCACTCATTTTTGCGGACAATACCTCTGATTACCCTGAGCTGTGTGCAGGGCACCGAGCTCAGCCTGATGACAGGCCTGGTTCCTGTGTGCTCATGGTGAATGACAGTGATGAACAGGCCCCCTGTGCTGAGTTCTGTGTCTGAATCACAATGTGGCCCTGTCTTTGTGGCATCTTCGCATTGGTTAGTGCCCTTTTTGGGCTGACAGATTAATAATATGCAATCAGGGACCCCGGTGTTCTCATGGCCCAGATCATCTGCTGAAATGGAAATGACAAAGCTTCAGGACAGGCAGAACCATGATCATTAATGGCACGGTCTGTTGTGGCCCCAATTATAGAAGAACCAATTGCTTCCCACATTTTGACCTTTGCATGGTGTATTCAACATTATTTATTTATTTCTGGCAGGCAGCTAATTTAAAAGAAGTAGAGAAATTGTGTTTTTAATATCACTTTGGTTGTAGGAAAGTGATTTACGTCATATACCTTCAGGCTGTATATGAATTATCTGCATTGTCGACTTTTTTCAGATCGACAGATCAGTCAGTAAAGTCCACATGTTGTTTGATGACATCACCCCACAAACGCAGTGAAGGAACACAGGTGTCCGACAATGAACAACCTTTATTAAATTTCCCTGTAACATTAGCCCTCGCAATTAGCCAAATGTCTCACAGCCTTAATGTTGAAATTAACATGCAGATCTGTGATCTGACATTTGTTCTTATCAGTTAGAGGCCTTCTGTAAAGCTACTCTACTCTCCTGGACTGGACGACTCCCTGCAGTGCTGGTGTCACCCATAGCATGCGGGTGCTGTTTCAAATGGCCGGTCAGAACACTGGTAATTTATTGTACTTTAACACTGACTTGCTGACTGTGCAGGTCCCTGTTCTGTTTGTGTGTCCAGAGTTGAGGATCTCCACACATGTGACGTGTGTGTGTCACCTACTGCCTCTGCTGCCATGCCTCTCTTCCTGTGTTTAGATTCTCCTCCATGTGCCAATGTTACCATCATTTATATGAGGGGAGTATAATAATTGGGTAAGTGTAGGAACGCATATCAGTGTTAGCCAATCAGAGGCAGAGATTGCATTGTGTATACAAGTGCCGTACAGAGAGAGGAAAAAAACACACGACTTGTTGACTTCTCTCAGGGGTTGGCGACTTGTACCTCTGACGTTGAAGCATTGATAAATCAGCTTTTCTGTTAATGCCCCAATTTGTATTGCATTTGAGTATATGAGGAAGAAGATTTTTTAAAAGGGGACATATTGTGCAAAACTCACTTTTTGCATCCTTGGGTGTCTTTACTTCTTCTATAAAGACAAAAAAAATTATACTGTCAAACCCCCATTCGTTTTCTATGAGTCAATTGAAAGATTTTCGTGTCAGGAAACATGTGCTGAGGAAATTTGCATAGAACCACCATTTACCTCTTGAGCTCCCACCCACTAAATTAGTTGAAGGTTTGCCATTTTTGTCTGCTAGTTTTACGAGCACACATATGACGCCGAGCACTATGGCTACAGGCAAAGGCAAGTCATGCTCTGGATCCAAATAAAGCTGGTGGGATCTCTTTATGTGAGAGTGATTTTGTGCAAAGAACTTCATGAACATGTTAAAACATGAGGTATAATACTGTATGTCCCCTTTATGGTATAAAACGATACTTAATATGATGAGTATCTAGACTGTCGTAAGACTACATACACTTATGCTTGGTCCTCAAAAGCATCTCTGGCAAGTTTTATATAACAAAACTGTTCTCCACACTTGTCGACAAAACAAAACATTTTACCAACACAACCTTCACATCGACCAAACATACCTTTGCCTCCCTTTAACAAAAACCCTTGCCCACTACCACACCAAATCTCTTGATCCACAGGAAACACTGTATCTGAATTAAATAATGTTAATATTGAGAAAAGTTCCAGTCTGTTTATCATAACTCGCCAGTAAATCTCTCATGTCTGGCTGAAGAATTTATTACTGTAGTTCTGCAGGTTTCCTTTTTATCTGTTATGCTACACTTTGCTTGAACTCATATACATAGTACATGGATACTTTTAATGTTGCCCACAGAGTAATGAAAACTCTTATTTTTGCCTTTATGGAACATTTTTAAAAATGGCTTTACATGTCAAAAGTTGAGGTGCAGTTGTTTTATGATTTCAGTGGAGATTCATTAAGCTTCTTCTCATTCATTGAACTGGAACGGAGTACGGCAAGAGCGATGTCCAGTATGTGCGCAGCCAAAGAATCGAAATGCTTAAATTACCCGAATGTGTATGTATGAATTGCTAATTTCTTATTTCAGACGGGAATCATGCGTGTGTGGGGACTTATTTGCATCCTTCCTATGACTTCACAAAAAGTGAAGCTGTCTGTGAACTCTAAAGTAGTATAAGCGAGTATTGGGGTTCTCCAGAAACCCTCGTTAAGCTCAGGAATAAATGTCAGCTTTACTGGAAAAACCTCAAAAGGAAAAATTATAATTTACACAAAATTCCACTATCCCAGATGTGTGTAGTTGATCGGCCAAGACATGTTCGATGTCCAAATGTTGCCTCTGAAGTTTAGAACTGCAGCTGCAAGGCTGTTGTTAACCAGGACTGAAACTGTATCTTCATTAGCCCAAACTGTTTATGTAAAAAATACATCACCAAAAATTCTTAAGTAAGAAACCACACTCAGATCTTGATTAAGGTGGTTAAGACTTACAGTGCGGTCTTGTGATAATAATAATAAAAAAATATCAGTATCATACTACCATGCTAAAATGACCACCCATATATCATATAATCATACACTATACGAAAATTTCCAACCTCTGAAAGACACTTCCATACTATGACTCATAAAAACACCTTTCACATGCGTTCTCCATAGAACTTTGGCTAGAAACAGTCATTATCTTACTGTTATGAACTGCTTTGTATTTCTGGCTTCTCTGTCAATAAGGATCTGGCGTCATACGAAGCCGTGTCTGGCTCATATTTCTTCCCTGTCTAGTCGGTTTAATTTCTGTGATCTATCACTCCTGCAGGAGCAAGGTGTTGGCGTTTCCTGTGTTTCCCCTTGATAAGAACTTTGTAGAGAGGGTTCCCATTGCCATTATTTCTATAATATCTTGGGATGTGTTGAAATTCCGCTGAACCCAAATCAAGTAACTTAGGCCTGCTGCCCAGAGTCCTGGCATTACGGTACAACAGCTTGCTCTTAATAGGCAAATTACAGGGTTTATTTAATGTTCGAGAAAAGGAGGGGTGCCCTGGGCCAATTTATTCAAGGGAGGTAGTACAAATATCTCCAAAACAATGCAGAGGACCTGTTTTATCTAAACAGCGGTCGTTTGTCAGGGAGAGTGAAGCAAGGAAAAGGATGGCATTGTTTAACTACTTGTTAATGATCCTCTTCTGACAAAGAATTTCAGATTCAGTCCTCTCAGCTGTGGGCCTGTGAGAACATGAGTCTGTGCTGGCTTCTGTCTTTCAGCTTGTGCGTGTTTTTGTGATTCCCTAGTGATGTTTTTAGAGTCTCAACTGAATATATTTCAATATTATTCATTTTATTTATAGATGACTGTTTTCAGTGTCTGACAGTTATTATTTTTGGCTTCTGCAAGCTATTTTATTTAAAGTATCCTTATGTATCCTTATGTAATTCCATTTTCAACATTGCACTATAATAATTGTATATCCTGTTTTGTTTCATACCATAGATGCCCATTTTTTCACCACAATCTATGACCCAACTCTATCGGATGAAGTGTAATACTACATGTTTTTGATGCAAAATTAGCTTTTTGCAACCAGCTGCCCAGGCATGGCTGATCAAATAAGAGCAATCTATTTATTTTATTTAATTTCACCATATTTCACATTTGACAAACCATTATGGATATATGGATGCCCTGAGAGTAGTCATTAATGGTTCAGTAGTAGCTAATAATCACAGAAGTCTACAGGTGTCTGATCTTAAGTGCCAAGGGCCAGTTTTCCTTCCAAACATGCAGGACCAACTACTGATTCCACAATGAGTTTCTCTCAGCCTGGGGTTCTCCTGCTTGTTTGGAAAGAAGACCAGCCCACAGCAGATAAGACTGGACACCCATGTAAAAGATAGTGAGGATGTCTGCTTAGCTAAGTGCTGATATTTTCACTCCGATAGTATGAAGAATGAAAAAAGGTTTTATGATGTGTGTTGTACCGAAACTGCAGTGGCCCAGCAAAACAGCATCTGCCCCATACAGATAACAAGAGAGGGAGCACCACCACAATATCAATACCTCTGTAAATGGAAATACTGGGAGATTATTGATATTTTATTAAATATCAGAGGCCTCAATATCAATATAGGCCACACCCTCTCGCCTCTCCCTGATTTTTCCAAAGATGGATATTTACTATGATAAGTATTTTTGGAACACATTTAATGTTCTATAATATTTCTCAAAGCACCTTGAATTCATTAACAGAATGTGTATTGTACTGACTGTGTAGTGTCCTAAAATTAGATCCACAGACAGGACAGACACATTTCTTACATCGTCTGTGCTTTGGGTGGTATTGCACACATGCATTCATCTGATTTTCTCCCATCATTACTGGTGTTTATTTCACTGTCTGGTAAATGATTATTCATATGCTGTCCCCATCCCAGTGAAGATGGAGATATCAGTGAAGAACTTGGAGTCTGTGTTTTGTGTGGCTATAGTATTCAACTGTTTACTTCAGTGATCTACAATGAACCATGCATTCTTTCAGTAGATGAATGAAATAATTGAAGTTTCCAGTCCTCTATGCAGTATTAAAACACTACGCAGCACATCACCTCGTAGAGCCTGATGCTCACAGCTCAGCATAATGAACTGACTTAATAATTTTCATTCATTCAGGCATGTTGAATAATCTACTGTCTATATCCACCTATTATAATGTGTAATTGAAACCTTGATGATTTTTGTCTGCATTATCTCTCTCTTTCTCACTCTTTCTCCTCTTTCCCTCTCTTTCTTCCTCACTCCTCCACTTTCTCTAAGTTGCTTTTGTTTTCCAGGCCTCCTTCCCTCTCCCTGCCTTTCTCTGTCTCCCTCTCTCTCTCTTTAATTTAGCAGTTTTTGTTTAACCAGTCCATCTCTCTTACTGTCTTCCTCTGTTTCTTTCTCTTCTCTCTCTCCATCTCTCACTTCTTTTTCTTATTTTTGATTTAATGCACCCTCTAAATCTGATCATCATGGTCTAAATGCAGCTACTTCAGACCACATTTCATTTGTAAAGTTCAATTTACCATCTACCGTCTCCTGTAGGTTTTTTTCCACAGCTTCTCCCTTTTTTTGCCTTGGCAAGCACTTATCGACAGTGTTATCAGTCTGCAGAAAAAGCAGCTCTGACTGGCGTCTCTATTGAGAGAGTAGAAGAGCTTCGTGATTGGCCGGTAGTAAAATGACCTGTCTCTCTTTCTGTCTCGATCTCTTCATCTCCCTCTCGCTTTCTTTGTTCAGCAACTCCGCTGGTTTCAAAGTCGATATCACCCAGGAGGACGAGACCACGTTGTTAGTAGAGAATTTTACAGCTCTGGTTTTGTCTGTGTTGCTGTAAAGAAAGAGTTAATGAAATGCAATATGTGGAATTAGCTCATTAAATGTTTTTCACAATATTCCAGGCAGTTGCGCTCACCTCATTTTTCTTCTGATGAAGTCCATTTGTGGCTTTGAGGCAAAGTCTAATTCTGTGTCCTGTCCATTTATCTTCTGTCACACCAAGCGGAGGATGTTCACAAGCAAGCCAAGGAAGGAGAGAGAGATGGGAAATAAAGTATTGCTAGTAGTGACTCATGGTGTACTTTATGCTGGTAATTATTGTTCTGTGAAAGTAAAACACACAAATGCTTTTGTTTGCATGCATGTGTTTCGTTTCTCTGATAAAAGCCCTGTGAAATGGCGACCTTTCTCCTCTGCCTTACTCATTGTGGGTATGATTTGTGATATTTCATACTAGGACCAATGGCAGATAATTGCTGGATTACATGACTGCTGATTAAAAACATTTCAGGTTCAGTCCTTTCACAAGCCTTGTGAGTGCTCGTCTTTTTGTGTATGTGTTTGAGACGGCGGGGGGGTACCGTATTGAGAAAGAAGAAGCTTGGCAGGAGACGATGGACACAGCTGGCCATTGGCAGTTACTGCCAAATGGTGATTCTGCTAAAAGCATTCACAGAAAGAAGGCGTGGGAGGATGAAAAACAGAGGGGAAAAAAACAGATCTGTCATGAAGGCCTTTCAAAATATGATGAATTGGATCTGTCCTGTTCTCTCTCAATCTCTTTTCTTTCTCTCCATGTGTGTGTGTGTGTGTGTGTGTGTGTGTGTGTGTGTGTGTGTGTGTGTGTGTGTGTGTGTGTGTGTGTGTGT
>JBBMFX010058141.1:0-10948 GCA_037832545.1 Rhabdalestes septentrionalis
GGCCCGATCTTAGCAGGAGGGAGGAGGATTACCATTAGTTGCAAACCTCCTTAATTTCATAAATAAGTGCTACACACCAACACCATTTAAAATAGCGCACACACAATTAACTTTCAATGGACTAAAACAGCAACACCAAAAACACACACCTGTGTTGTGCTCTAAATTGCCCCCCCTGCATGGATTGCCTCCCCCTGACGTCATCGCTCCTTTTACATAGCGTCGTCGCTTCTACAGCGCAACAGAAGTTGCCGCTCTCTCTTTCACTTTTTATCTTGCTTTAAAAACACCCTAAGTACTTGTTTGTTGTGGTGTCCCATGATTAAAACCTTAAGTTCTCATGAACGAAAACTTGTATGTCGTTACAAATGTGACAGTGACAACTTCATTTAAACGCTACGGTCCTGATTTAAAAGCTACCGTCACCTTCAGTTCCTACACGCAATTGATTTACTTAAATGATATTTCCCACACTGTGTTGAACTCATTTGGCAAAAATATTTCTGCTGTTCGGTCGTCTTTTAATACAAAACGGCTATTCGTGTTATGGGAGGCTGATGTGCCACAGAATGCCCCCCCTGCCTAACTGTGGCTGGGAATGTCATAGAAGCACCAAACTTGCAGCACTTACTCATATCTCTTCCTTATTGATGCTGCAGAAATTATTTTATTAACAGGAAAAGTGGTGTGAATTATTAAATTAAAATACAATGTGTCAATTTCAGCCCTTTTTAATAGGCCTATGTCATAAAATATTAGGCCTATGTATAAATTTATTTAATTTTGACAATTTGAAATTTCATCAAATAAATGATCTGTCTCAAGATATGTCTGACTCGTTTACAACGAGATTGTACCAAATCGAGGGGTGTCACCTACTCTGTAAACAGAAGTAAAACTTTGCTGTTACAATGGATCCCACGGTTTTTAATAACATTGTTGGCTATAAGAGGTACAATAAATACCCGGAGGGCCTTTCAAAAGCCATATTTGACCGTGTACATTTCTGCATATTGTACAACTAATCTTGTTAGATGTTCCTAATTTTTTTTAAGCTAATAAATGACTTGATCATATTTATATTTATATTTAATGCAGGTATCAGAATGTGTAGCCTGCCAAGCTGCACAGCAAATCATTAAACAGGAAGTACACTCCTATAAAAGGTGAAGTACACTCCTATAAAAGGTATTAATCATGACATTATCTTATCCATTTATTGCCAGGTTATTGTTTACTTCCCCCAAAAAACATTTTGTTTATACAATTTAATATAAATTAATATCATGAATTTGTTGTGTAGTCAATAAACAACACCACAGAAAATCTGAGTTGAAGTATCAAATTAATTTCTCATAATAACGTTTTTTTTGTTGTTTTTTAGGTCACACACCCATTTGAATTGGTAGGAATGGACTTAATTGGGCCATTGACAGTCACCAAAAGGGGGTATAAGTACATATGTGTTATGGTGGATTATGTGACCAAATGGCCACAAGCTTACCCCTTAAGCTCAAAACGGGCAGAAGAAGTTGCAGAGTGCATCCTCCATTTCTTCTATCAGTTTGAGGCTCCAAAAAGAATCCTCACTGATCAGGGCAAAGAATTTGTTAATTCGGTAAGTATTTATATGTAATTATGTATACTTAATATTTACTTAATACTTAATATATACTTAATTATATGTACTTAACATTTTTGTAATTCACAATTATGTATATTTTTTATATATTTGAATAGAATATATATACACCTGTTTATATATATTGGGTTTAAAAAAATAAGAGTTAAAAAAAACAATCTGCCAGTTGGGATACCAGTAAAACACTGTTTTTGAAATAGTTTTTCTACAGTGTTTGTACAAGGACTAATGTGTCTCTTTACATTTTCATTAACAGATAAACAATGGTTTGTGTGCCAAGCTTGGCATTAAATGAAGTCTTTGCTCCCCTTATCACCCCCAAACAAATGGCTTAGTGGAAAGGTTAAATGGGACTCTCCAAAGGTAAGGAAATTTTGTCTTGAGTGGTCAGCAAATTCATATTTTTGTACATCAACATTTATTTAGTCTGCAGATGGATTTGATATATATTTATAGTGACATGTGACATGCATATAACGTTTGCATGTTATAAAATATGTTTAATATATGGAATATATTGTTAATGTAAATGTAACATATTTTTGATTGCCATTATGATGCCCAATATATGCTTTTCAGAGCACTTGGAAAACTTGTTGGGGAAAGACTAGACACCTGGGATGAGTACTTGGATGCAGTGATGTTTGGACTTCGAACTAAAACACAAGTCACCACCAAGTACTCTCCTTATTTTTTAATGTTTGGGAGAGAAGCTCGGTATCCCACAGAAGTGCCACAGGATTACTTGGTTAGTAAATTCATTCCTTCTTTCTTTCATTGTTTCTTTTTTTCTTTCTTTCTTTCTCTATAGCAATCTCTCTGTTTTTGTGTTTAAAATCTTGTACATTTCATACATGTTTAGTGCAATCAATTTTCTGTTCATAGGTTAACAGTAGTGTGGAAGCCACCGTGGCAGAGGAAGCTGTCAGTGAGGACATAAAAAGGCTTGACTCCATCAGGGATATCATGAAGCAGAATGTTAAGAAACAGGAGAACACCCAGCAGAGACTCAGGTCGGGTGCTCCCAAAGCAGACTTTAAAGTCGGGGACCAGGTGTGGCGACAGAATAAACGGAGTGCGCAAAGGAAAGGGGGCAAACTGGAGCCAAATTTTCTGGGCCCTTATACAGTTGTGGCACTAGAGGGGAAAAGTGCCGACATACGTGGAGAAAATGGCACTGTCCACAAAAAAGTGAACATTGACCATTTAAAATTAATGATTAACTACTGACTTACTATCGACTCATTTGTAGTTAGTAATGATCTGAGGTTACCTATGTTTCCATATTTGTTCAAATGAATCAAACTATTAAATACCAACTGTCACAAACAAAATTATCATAGGAAGCAAAATTATCATAGGTAAAATTGTGTTGATATTGATCAGTTTTTAACTTAAAACAAATGAAATGGTAACTTCAGCATTGTCTAATACCATTCACAGATCTGCAGGATGCTTGGGCAGGAAAGAACATTCACATTCTTCTTTCCAGAGTGGGACCATACAAACTATTTTCCTGGGACATTGCTTGTATTGGTCCTAAGATGGAGCTGGAAAGTGAGGTATTTTGTCATTATTATAATATACATTACTCAAGTCAGTAATCTAGTATGAACTGTTTACATAAACAGTTATCTGTAGTTTGACAATAACCAGTCAGGAGCATCACAATATATTGTCCAACAAAACCATGAAATGACTCACCTTTAATTTTACGACATGGAAATATAGTGCATTAGACCAAATGTTACTGTTTCACAGGTCATCAATGCATATTTGACAGTGCTGTCAAAATTTCTAGTCACGTGGGGTTGGACTTCTTGGCATATTATAACATAGAATAACTTCATCAACAATTACTGTAAAACATCTGTGAATGTGTTTATGTTCATATTTCAAACTGTGTTTGAAGAGTCTAAACTTCATCACGCAGCAGTTGATTTAACTCCCTGTGCCTTATGTCGGTCCTAAACCCTTATAAATATAACTCTCGTAGTCAAACCACCCAATCCCAACCAAGACCCAATTCTTTTGATTACACCGGCACCTGCTTCTCGTTATTACCTCAAATCAGAGCCTGGTGTGACCAGGGGCTTAGAAAACCAAAATCAGCAACAAATGCCAGAGTGAAATTGGAATATGCATTGTTTTTGGCACCCCTATGTAGCCCCTCATATCCCATTTACTATAGCTATTTGGGCGGTTACTGGGGCATTTGCCATTTTGAATAAGACCCTAGCTATGCATCCTTTTGGGCCTATTATCTCCCCTACCTCCTCCCACGGCTTGAAACTGATGACTGGAGGCTGTCAACCCCGCCGAGGAGCTACTAGGAAGCGCTGGTGGCAGACTCCGCCTTGGAGCCGGCGTGGGCTGCTGAAGCGGGATTTCTCCGGTGCTGGGGTGTGCTGGAGGTTCTGCGACCCTCTCAGGCATTTTCTGGCCGCTAGCTAGGAGCCTCCGCCTAGGAGCCGGCATAGGCGACCGGAGCGTGCTATTTCCGGAGCCGGCGTGGGTGTCCAGAGC
The DNA here is from genome assembly GCA_037832545.1 of Rhabdalestes septentrionalis. NCBI lineage: Eukaryota > Metazoa > Chordata > Actinopteri > Characiformes > Alestidae > Rhabdalestes > Rhabdalestes septentrionalis. The sequence goes on from JBBMFX010058141.1 coordinate 4,169, forward strand.
ATGCTTTTTCCAGCGCTAGGGAGCGTTTGTGGCAGCCTGCGTCTTGGAGCTGGTGCAGGCGGCAGGAGAGGACTTTCTCCAGCGCTGGCGAGCTCTGGTGGCAGACTCCCGCTTGATTCTCCACCGCTGAGCCACGAGCTTTTTGGGCTGCTGGTTCTTGGGTGGACACCTGGAGGGGCGTGGAACTACACATCCCATGCTCCTGACTTGTGCGAATCTCCCGTCTCGCCAATATGCGAACCCTCGCGGGAGCTTTTTAGCATCTAAATCAAGCACGAGGGGCCCCACGGTCCTCTCTGGTTCGAAGAGCGGGTGTTCTTTGTTGACCCATCCCACCAGAAACCTGGGCCATCAACCTCTTCCTCGGAGTCTCCACCACACAGCAATTCTTGAGTCTTGAACTGACCCTCCCGTCTTGGTTCACACTCGACTACTGGCCAGTCTGCCGCTCTCCCTTCCATCAGAGCCACAGTACCCTCCCCAACAATGAGGCTACTCAATCTAAACTGGCTCCGTACCTCTTCTGTTTCCGTCGGTCAATCTGTTGTGTCTCAGGAGGTTCTCCTTCAGAAAACCAGGCATGTTGATATCTTTGATTGTGCTTTATTTGCAGAAACACAAACAATAATGGCTTGAGGGCTGAAACAAAGAGTTAAAAAAAATACTTGGTTGACCGACACCATATGTCAGTCCCAAACCCTTATAAATATAACTCTTGGAGTCAATTATTACCTCAAATCAGAGACCAGAGGCTTAGAAAACCAAAATCAAGCTAAGGGTGACCCTAGAGGTCACCCTGTGACATTACACTGCTAAGACAATGCTTTACTACCCTCAGTATTTTCACGGGCACTGCATTAAAACACCAGTATCTGAGCTTACTGGTGATTCTTATAGTTAGGTTAAGGTTAAGGTGGTCCAGCTAGTGAAGCGTTATCGGAGCATGAAAAAGAGAAGCATTGTCCTAGCACGGAAAAAAGCCCTAAATCGGGATCGGAGCACGTATTTTGTTTAAATTGTATTTCGTGATGGCTGCACGAAAACTCGTGAAACTGGGCTCAGTATCTACTCCTGAACGCGAGCTCCTGACGGGGGGTGGAGGTGGAGTATCTGCTCCTGAATGCGGGCATGTGATGTGTATACCATCACATGGTATGGAAAGCCTTTTGAGCATTTATTCTGATATCCGTGATATCAAGCCAATTTCTTTGCACTATTTTACATGTTGGCCACACTAGTTGGACATTCCAGTGCACTAGTTTGTGACTATGTCTTACTAGTACTGCAAAAACGCTAAGTAGTTAAGTATTTTCATCAACTAGTTAACTAGTGGACCTGAAATGTGTTGCACTAATTCACTTGTAAAGCTTAAAAAGCCCAATGGTAGCTCTAGTGTTAGCCAAAATGTGCACTAGTGACACTAGTAAAGGCCAAAATGCCCACTTGTTATACTAGTGAGGGTGTTTTCTACTTACTAGTGGTACTAATGTTACTAGTAAGGAACAAGTGTTCGCTAGTGACACTAGCGAGAATGTCTATGCCTTTACTAGTTAACTAGTGAGGCTCCGTATGTTTACTAGTTAACTAGCTGAACTGTCTTTTGCCTCTACTAGTGGTACTAGTTGCACTACTAAAAGCCAACATGCTTACAAGTGGCACTACTTACAATTTTCACAAGTAGGTTGGAAAGGGGCAAACACAGAAGCCTCCTATTTGTTCTCCAGCAAAATCTCCACCTCGCCAAAATGTAACCCTATAAAGCCTGGTTAGCTTTTACTGACATTAGCTGCCTGTTCCTAGATTTGTATCCACGCAGATTAAACCATGAAAAGGAAGCTAAATGTACTAAAAATGTTTGTGTACATTAAATGTTCTGTCTGTTTTTCTTTTTAAAGACATGAAATCAGTTACTATTGAGCGCAGAGGCTTAAATAAAAACTTTGCTTCATCATGCATATTAGAAACCAAACTGCACAAAACTAGAGTGATGCCATGTGTCTATACGAAATCATAGATGTACATTTGTATAGAATCTGTTCATGAAATTTGATCTTGATCAGAAAAAGGTGCCATAAGGATTAATTATAAAAATAAATTCAAACTGCTGCCATTTACTTGTAAAAAGTAACACCATAAAAGCAGATCATTTTTTTAGAGCTGAGAATTTGTGAATTTATTTCTATAGAATTTAAGTGGGAAGTGAAGTTGCCGCACAGCCTGATTTACCAGAGTCTCCTTTTCTCCTTTGAGAAAAGAATGCGCGCTGTATGCACTGACCAGTCAATTAGCAATCAATAATAGAGTCGTGTTCAACGTATTTTCTCGCAAGCAGAAAAATAATGTCTGCTAAAACACCAACAGAGAAACTAGAGAAACATACTGACCCCACAAAAACAAATCTTTAAAACGGAACAACTGGTGATAATTCCGATTTCAGGATATAGTTTTAACTCAAGTAAAATTCGCATTTCCCACAACTCTGAACAGTCTTCTCCCAAACGGCCAATGAGCCGAGAAGAGGACCTGAAATAATATTTGGAGAAAGTAGAGTTGTTTTGGACCTAGCTCATTCACTTTTTGCGCTTCTGAGTTCAAGTGAATGACAAGTCCAATCTACCTCATCTCGCCTTTTTAAAACTAAACCTGCATTCTGAATGTTACATTTGAGATGGGTTTATATAGAGCTCATCAGATAGATTTGACCATGTGTGATAAACCGCGCGGTGTGGGCCCCCAATGTAATTAAAATAAATGTGATTTTTAATTACTCATCACAACCCCCCCAAAAACCGTCTACACCACCCAGTGATAAAAGAGTGAAGCTCAATCTATAAAGTATAATTTAGTAACTAGCACAGGTTCGTTTTCTGAGTTGAGCAACCAACACACCACAACAAGAAATGCTTTTGATGTAGTTTAATAAAAAAGTTAATCAGATCAAAAAACAATAAAGGAAGACAGGGGATCACATCGAACAAAAAACAAAACAATCTAACAAAATACACTTAAAATCAGTCACTGACTTAAAAAGGCATATGCAGTTCACCGTGAGCACCATAGCACAAACAGGAGGGATAACGATACAATTGACACGTAAATATAAAGAAATGCAGTGGAGCAAGAACAATGCAATGCCTCACTTTTTAAACTTCACGCTTCACAACGAAGTCCATACCACCATAACAGGATTGGAAAACAGTCCTCGACTACTTCCAATCTGTGTCGTTCCTACCCAAGTGGTGTCCGCTCTCCCCCCACTCCTCGGCGCGAACAAAACAAGACGCCAGTGTCCAAGCTCCACACAAGCCTCACTTGCTGCTGGCCCACACATGTTATAGTCGGTAGGGAGGAAATGAGCCCAGGTGATGATGTGTCAGCAGCCCGGGTGATGACGTGTCATCCCAGGGCTGCTGCAAAGAGGTGTGACCACCTACAACTGCCTGTCACCCGGTAATATCCTGCCGCGTTCCGTAGGCGCCAACCCCAGCGCTTCTCCGACGACATTACCTCCAGGCAGGTCTCTCGGTCCCAGCTCTCTTTGTTACCTTCCCCACTTCAATTCTCCCGTCCTCCGCACACAGTGCATTCACCTCGTTGCATGCTCAGCGTCCAGGGGCTATCACTCGCCCACGCAACTGTTTCTCTGGTTACTATGCTGCCACGTCACGGTGGTCTTCCTCCTGTGCTGCCCACGCTCCAGACCCTGACCGGACACCCAGCCAAGGGCATCCGGGGGCCCTGTGAGGCTGGGCCTGAGACAGGCCGTCCCGGTGATCATCCACCGTGCTCCCCCTCTTGCCATGCCGCCATCCTGCGCTCGTTCTCTTTTGTGAGCTGCCATGTTTAAAAACACAAGTCCCACCCTCCAGTCACTCTAATTGGCCACAACTACCATATTGACTTCAGGCTGGACCCATCAGAACCAGTCAATGAGGACAGCAAGACCCGGAGAAAATAGACAACATCTGTGCAACTCAAATGAAATCATAAAGCAAAAGATACACAGCAATACACAGAAAAAAGAAAACAAACAACCACAATCAGAAAAATAAGGCAACTGTCCCACAAAAAATCTCCACCTGGTCACACATGCATGCTCTGTGCTTATAGCTTTTTATGCGGACATGAAATGTATTACTAAAGGCAATTCTTGCATGACACTAGCCAAGTTTCCATGGGGTATTGGAGAGACCACGAAATAAGATGTTCTGAGTGGAGGAGGTGGAGAAACACTTCACAAAAAATCTGTGGCTGCAACATTTTAGAATGACACGGCCGACGTTTGAGATGTTGTATGGATTTATCAGTCCTGATGTTGCATCCATCACAGGTTGCCACCAACCACCAGTTCCAACCCAAATGCGGATTGCCATCACCCTTTACAAACTGGCAAACCTGCGCAGAGTATAGAGTAGTTGGAGAAACTTTTGGGGTTAGTAAAACTACCGACCATCGATGTGTATATGCTGTGTGCACCTCTATTAAAGAAAAACTAATGCGGCGATATATCAGACTTCCGAATTTAGAGGAGGCCAATGATATTGCATACTGCAATTCCTTGGTGCATCTTGTGCCACAGATTTATGGTGCGCTGGATGGCATGCATGTGCCTATTCTTCCCCTGATGGAAGGCTACCGCGATTACATTGATCGCAAAGGGTGGCCCTCTATTGTTCTCCAGGCCCTTGTTGATGACAGGTGCATGATACGAGAAATTTGCGTTGGCACTCCTGGAAGTGCCCATGATACAGATGTGTTTGCAGCCTTGGATCTGTACAGGTGAGTCTACCATTCAACATCCCTTCCCAGTGCGATAACAACTGAATTAGTCCTGTAACATGCTTGCCTTAAAGTTTTTAATTAAAACTGAAATTTGACTTAATGCAAAAAAGATTCTATTCTAAAGTTAATATTAATGAAAAATAGTTTCTCAAACATGCTAAAAAGCCATTTAATAATAAGTATAAAAATGTTTAGATAATGAATCACACTGTTTATGAAATATTTTGACTGGCACAGTAAATGACCTTTGCTGTTTTTGTATTACTTAGACATCCTGAGAGACACCCCCAGGCTCCAGTTGATGTGGAGGGAGTCCAGGTACCTCTTTTAGTAGCAGGAGACCCAGGCTATCCACTACTGCATTGGCTCATCAAAGGATTTCCTGGTCCCAATTTGTCTCAGGAACAAGTAGCATTCAGCTCTCACTTTAATGGATCCAGAGTTAAAGTGGAGCACACTTTTGGACGTCTGAAAGGAAGATGGCATATCCTAGCCAAACGATCTGACATTCACCATTCTTTCATGCCTACTGTTGTGGCAGCATGTTGTGTACTCCATAACATCTGTGAGATGGAGAAGCAATGATTTGTACCACCTAGTGAAGACCAGTGTTGGGCAGGTAACTTTAAAAAAGTAATTAGTTATAGTTACTACCGTATTTTCAGCCATATAAGACGCACTTTTTCTTCCCCAAAACTGGGTGAGAAAATTTGGTGCGTCTTAAATGACGAATATACATTTTGACTGCATTATAACTGCACCTAACTTTGAGTGGTGCTTGCTCGCAGTCCTCGTTTTATGCTGTGTGTGCTGCAAGCTGGATTTGTGGCATGAAGACTGCTGGCTGTGGAGACTTCTCTGACCCTCCCTGCACGGCTAGGCTGTGTGCGTTCGGGCTTCCCTCTCCCGACCGCCTAACCACGTGCTGCCCGGGCACCATGTCAACTAGTGTTGTTTTTGTCAACGAAAATTATGACGAAATAACTTTGTCAACGAACATTTTTCATGTGACAAAAACGAAATGAAATCTATAATGTATTTTTGTTGACGAATAAGAACGAGACTGAATGTGGTTTACAATATAAAAACTGTGCTAAAGTGTCTCTTCATTTTTGTTAACTAAAACGAGACGAGACATTATTTCCTGTGCGATAGGGAGGGGAGAAAAAAGTAAAGGACACTCGATGTTACGTCCCAAAACATTCGTCCAATGTGCGGCACTGTGAATTAGACTTTAGATTCTCTGCTCAAACCCGAACGCGGCCCAATATTGCCTGCCACCACCCTCGGGTAACCGGGCCGTGATGCAGCATTTGAGTTGCTCGGAACTCCAGCAGTGCGGGTTTATAAACTCACCCACAGTTTTTAAGTCAGTTTATTAACTCACTCACAGTTCAGAGCATGTGTTATAAGCGGCCCACGTATAAAATGTAAATAATTACAGTCCATTTTTCAGGCCGAGTTGGTTTCGGACACAAGTGCACGGGTTTGGGGCATGTCGGTTTTCAGTTTTTGGGCCCAATCTGGGCTCTGATTTTGGGACACTTTTTTTCTAGATTTTCCTCCTTTAAAATTGGGTGCATCTTATATTCCGGAGCATCTTATCCTGTGAAAAATACGGTAGTTACTTCTCACAAATAGTAACTGCATTAGTAACTAAGTTACATCATTATAAAAGTAACTAATTACCAGGCAAATTAATTATTGTGTTACTTAAAAATGTTTTCATTTAATATAACTATAAAATAAATATAAAACATCGTACACTAATCACCGACGATGAGAGATGCTTTTCACCTGGGCATAAGTGGCACGTCACATATAAAATTTTAGCATTTCACCATTCTCAGTTACACCACATGTACAGACACACCAATTATCATCCCTGGTTATGTGTCCCGCCCCGGCCCCGAACACACAAACACACACACACCCCAGAGAGAGAGAGGTCTTATGGCTGAGAGAGACGCTGCTCGCATGAAAACCGCTTCAGTGTTC
>JBBMFX010058200.1:0-10946 GCA_037832545.1 Rhabdalestes septentrionalis
AAAAAAAACCCCACCTTAGAATACATAGTACAGGCCTGACAAATAGTTTTCACAGGAGAAAGCAATGAAGTGCATTCTTGGGAAGCACATGGTCAGATATTTTCAAGTGGGGTCTGCTGGCTTGAGGGCTTGAAATCGTTCGGCTTGACAGAGCTGGAGTTATGACCCCACTGTTGTTTGTTTGCTGTTTCTGTTCTCGCAAACAACATCCATTCTCAAAAAGAGAACTGTTTGTTTTGTAGACAGCACACACACACACGCACACACACACACACACACACACACACACACACACACACACACTCACAAGAGTGTGCCCTTCTAAAGTGCTTCTTTCCTCTGCTAAACCTTGCATTCTTAGACTAAACACAAATTCACTCACACAGAAACACACACACACATGTATGAGATGTGTCCTGAAATCTAAATTTGAGGTTATGTAAAGGCAGAACAGGCTCTCTCCATTGAGTTGCGTAACAAAAAACTGCATCAGCAGTGTATGTATACACTTACACTCATGCACACACTTCATCTAAAGCTTATCTCTCTCACGCTGGTGGCCACAGGAGAGTCATCCATCTACTGAAAGATCATGTGTATGACTGAGGGCAACCACGAGTGACTGTGGACCACAAACGGACAAGATCCTGTACGTAACCCTTAAAAGGCTTTAGGCTGAAGAGCATTTACCACAGAAATAGTTGAAAACGATTCAACATGCCAATATAATTGTTCAGATTTTATATGAGAATAACAGCAACAGCAGTAATAAACATTCGATTTTTAAATGCACCTTCAAGGACCTTAAAGATTAAATTATTTTTTATAGTACCATTAACATGTATAAGTTGATAGTAACAATAATAAAACCAAAATAATTGGTTTTAGGCTAAAAGCTTGTGTCAAAACTATGGTACAACAACATCTCAGGCATTATGTTGTGTATTCCTAACCATCTCGTGTAATAAATTCCTGCTGGGCATTTGTAGGGATGTTAAACTCCTCAGACGTCTGGTTCCATTCACCACCACTACGAGCAATTAATTTCCCTTGAGTATTTCACACCAAATCGCTCTGAATGACTTAATTTACATTTTACCCATTTAATAATGCAGGAGATGTGAAACATTGATGGGATTCTCTCTTAACGACACAGGACGTGGTGGAGAGAGTAATAAATACTCCTCTTAGACCTTTTATGGTGTCTTAGTGGGCCATGAACATGCACTTGTTGTCACTGGTGACTAACCACAGTTTGCAGCCCAACCAAGTATGATAACATGAGGGACCCTGTGAGCAGGGACCAGTACAGAATATGGCATGAACAAAATAGTCCATTACTTGTCAGTTTTTTCCCCCTTTCTTTTCGAGCGTGTGTACACAATGCAATCTCTGCCTCTGATTGGCTGACTCTGACACGCACTCCATTACTTAACCAATTATTATAGTCCCTTCATAAAAAGGGCGGTACTGTTGGTGCAAGGGGAATCTAAACACAAAACCACAACAAGACGAGAGACACGGCAGCAGAGGTGACGGACACACGTCACATGTGTGGAGATCCTTCACTCCAGACACACAAACAGCACAGAGACCTGCACAACCTGCAAGTCAGTGTTAAAGTACAGTAACAGTTCAGGCGTTCTGCACGGCATCTGAAACGGCACCGCTAGCTAACATGCTAACGCTAGCACTGTAGAGAGTCGTCCATTCCTGAGCTGTGTGGCACCGCAGCTTAAATTGTTCCCACTTTCTGTTGTGCTTCAATTTACCAGTCTTTGTTTTGCTTTGTTTTAGTGTCATGTTGACTGTTAATGTTACAGAGAACTGTAGTAAAAGTTGCTCAGTGTTGGACGCCCGTGTTCCTCCGCTGCATCTGTGTGACATCATCAAAAAACTAGTCGACCAAACTTTGACTTTGTTGATGGAAAAGCCAACCTGACAAAATCTGAAATCCTTAAAGCCCTAGTACAGATAGACTAGTTTAAGAGGGACGTATAAAGAACCAAAATGTGTCAGTAATGCGTTTTTGAGATTAAGCCGTAAATAATGGTGTGTTGACGTCATAGAGTTTGATTGTGTGCTTGTACACTTCAGCTCTTTGGTACTTTAGCACACACACACACACACACACATGCACACACACACAAATCTGCCAGTATGAAGATTTCCAGCCTAGAGGAATGTGGAGTGGCGTGCTACACAACATTCAAACAGCAAAAATGAGCTTGGCAGGATCCAATGCCTCTGAAAGATTCTTAACTGAAAGTTATTAAATGAAATTGTGCTGAATACACAGTCTGATGCCTAAAACATTATTTTAACATATTTGTAACATGAGCTTTTGGCCTAAATGTGATTCATGGCAATATGAAGCAATCAGTCTCCAAAAATATTTTTACCATCAACATTACATAAAACATGCAGGTTCACTGGGTGGCTTGGATAGCATCAATAACATTTATCAATAATAGATCCTTAGTCTCCATTTATCAATAATTAGTCCTAATTTTGACTGGAGATGAAATTAGCAAGAGGGTAGAGAGGTGCTACTTTTAACTGGACCTGACCTCACAAACTCGAACTTTCAGTCTGGAAATTATGAGTCACACATAGCAGTAGTAAAAGCTGATTTTGGAGTCTCTATTCGTGTATCATATTTACTCCACATTAACTTTCAGTGTAAGTTAATATATTGAGATTCTATTCAAAGCCAATTAGAACCATTTCTATTGCTCTGTTCTTCATGTGCAAATATGCTATTTTCAAAACAAATGAATGAAATTATAATAGGAACGCATTCTCTTATGCAAAACTGGAAGCATTAAAACTAATTCTTTAAATGCAATGCAAACACGTTGTAAGAACAAAGCAAAAAACATTGTAGGCAGTTCTTAAAAACTTTTTCCTGGAGCTGTATAAGTAAATAAATGAGAGTAAATGAGTGAGTAAATGAGTGAGTGAGTGTGTGAGTGAGTGAGTAAATGAGTAAATAAGTGAGTGAGTGAGTGAGTGAGTGAGTGAGTGAGACAGCTGCTGGCGATCGGAGCAGGTTCATTCCTGCCAGCTGAAGTTTTTGCATATTCCCTCGGGCTGATTTACAAGTTAAACTGCGCTGGAGGCTGAGCGTGCTCACGCCTTCTCAGAAACACATCTAAACTTACAAACATCCTAGAGTGTCCACCTGCGTGGCCTGCAGGCTCACACGACTGCAACTGCACTGTCCTGAGCCCATTTCCCCACATTTCTGCATAACGTTTCTCAAATTTCTCTTTAATTTAATTCAAATTATTTTATACAGTATAGAACAGTCTTACAGGTCGAGGTACAGGGTCACATTTCACTGCATGTTGTATAACTATGCATGTATGGGCGAATCTTAAATTTTGTATCAAACTGCAGAGTGAATATCACATTAAACTCTATCATACGGTAGCATTAACCCAAATACAGGGACAATCGGGGGTCAGTTTCTCCAAAATTTTAACAAATTAAATATTAAGGAGGAATGAATGCAGAAATTTTGTGTTGTGTCGATTTAAATTAAAATAATATGCTGAATTTAATCAATTAACCTAAATACACTATATGGACAAATGTATTGAGACACACCTCTTAATACTGAATTGATGTGGCCCCTAACTTAATGCTTCAGCAGACCAACACATTTTGGAAATCATCATGCTTCCAACTTTGTGGACACAGTTTGGGGAAGAAACTTTTCTATTCCAGCATGACTGAGCCCCAGTTGCAAATGGGGGACTAACTCCATATTGAAGTCTGTGTATTTGAAGGCAATGTAATTAAAGTCCCTGTTGGTCTAAAAGTCAGGTGTCCTAGTACTATTGTCCATATAGTATGTTTCAATAAACTACACACTGGTCAGGAATGAAGGTATGTATAAAAGTTAAATGTTGTGTTTTATCCAGTTTCTATTAAAATATTTTGGTGATCCAAGTTACCCATCATCCTCCTGAATTTGGTCAAATGTTTGCGATTTATTAGACTTTTGGCCACAGTATTCCTTTAAGATTGGCCTACAGTGTTTCGATAAATCCTTACACTCCATTATAGTGTAAAGTCTCCTAATCTCAACATCATGTCGGAGTGTTCCACTATTTAAAGAGTCTTTCGAGATCCGCTTCTTGGACAGGGATCAGGCCAAGACCAGGATTACATTTTCCTTTCAAAAGTATGTAATGTAAAAGGATGTAATTGTCTGACCTCACCACGATTTGATTACGAGTCTTTACATTTACGGCATTTAGCAGATGCTTTTATCCAAAGCAACTTCCATTCCCTAACTGCAGGGGGCAGCCTCCCAGGAGCAACTTTGTGGGAAGAGTCTTGCTCAGGAACCCAGCAGTTGTAAATATTGTGGCACTTTACTGATAAAAGTTAATGTATCTATTTACCGTGCTAACTGTCTGGTTTACTGTCTGGTTACGCTACTCCAAATTCTTTAACATCTCCTGGGGTGTGATAACCACCTGTGAGTTTGATCACTGTAGAAGACAAAAATAGCACTAACTGACTAAAGGCACTCTTTACACTGTATTGAATAAAGGCATTGAAAGCAGTGTTGGACACTTGTAGGGAAGAGTCCGTTTTTAGTAAAATAAAAAATGAAAGGTTGTTCTAATTATGGCTATACAGATATACAGTAATGTGCAAAAGTCTTGGGCATGTATACACACATTTTTAAGTAATTTGCAACTTTAGTGGCTTTCTTTCTGCCACCAAAAAACCCAAAACAATAGAATAAATGCAAACAAACAGGAAAGCAGTAAAAAGTATCAAGATTTTTTTGTTGACCTAAAATTAGCTTGTTACTTGTTTAAAGAACACAGGTTTGGTTCCAGATTTGTGCTTTAGGCCTCCAGTCATTGTTTGGATTAATAAAAATCCATCAGCAATGCAGCTAATTTAATACAATGAAGTAAAAAAAAGAGAAACCGGTTATTTATGGGGCTACAAGTAATACTGGAGGAAAGAGGTCCAAAAAATACCTAAAACCAGTAGTTACAATATTATTTTTTGAATTTATTTTAAACGTATATTTACAATACTAATATCAATTGTACTTATTGCAATATTAGTTTTTTAATTTTAACCTAACACTACTGCCCAGCCTTAAAAAGCTTGTAGTATATTTTCTCAATAATTGTCTCAAAACCTTTGCACAGTCCTATATATATGTCTATATTTGATTCAAAATCCATGCAGCTGAATTGCAGTACACCTAATGTAAACCCTACATGTGACGCAAGGAGTTGCGTGATCATGTGTTTTTGATGACAGTCGTGTTCATAAAACCTCTCTGCAGGTCGACTGTGTTTTTCCTGGCTGGAATGAAGGCGACTCCACCATAACAGCACCTGCTGCACAGTTTACACAAACACACTGGAGGCGGGAGGGGGGCTATGGGGCATGGGGGGGGTTAGAACACATGACAGACTGACCACTACAGCACCAGCTGTTAAGATCTGTTACAGTAAGGAACTATTTGTGAGAGGAGTAACAGGAACCTGCCTGTTGATGTGATTTGTTTGTTGCAAGTTTATTTGGCGTAGACACACTGGTACAGTAAATCCCTGAAATTCACGGGAGTTACATTCCCAGAATTGTGAAAAATCACAGCTTTGTGATGTGATAAAAATGGCCTAAAATGTTGTTTTTATATTGTAAACCCTAAATATGACAACAAATATGCCCCTAAACACTGAAATTTCAGCCCAGCGTAATACATTAATCCCTTAAAAATTGTAAAAGTAAACTCGCGTTGGCTACAGGCGGAAAATGCTCTGATGCGGGAGCAGCAGCCAATTAGGAGCAAGGAGAAATAAATAACGCTCTCGGATTGGCTACTTACAAACCTCCCGCCTCTGTGTACAGTGGTATTTCCCCATCCCTAGACATTACAAAAAAATAATTACATTTTATATGGAAATTTGCTGAATTTACATTATTTCTGTTACAAAAGTAGTAAATTACAATATAGTATAGTATTATATTATACCATAGTTATTATGAAAAGCAAAACAACTGCCGAGGACATTTGGATATTTCCACGGGGATTTCCGTGTACAATCATTAATTCAGTTCTACGGAAAAATCTGCAAATAACTGAGGCCGCACAGGAACTTTGTTGGGGAACACTGTATACACTCAACCAGTCAAACATTTTCCACTCATCCATTTATTTCATAAAGATTTCTATTATTGCATTGGACAGGTTAATTCCAGGGCACGCACACACACACCACTCACATCCACACTCACACCTACAGTCACTTTACAATGCATACTCTACACCCAAAAGGCCAGGATTCAACCCTGGATGTGTGAGGGAACTGAAATCTGGAATCTGTAACAGTGCAGGTCTGACTCCTATTAACTGGTTGTGTGGTGATGCAGAGTCAAATTCTAGACTGTCCTTTAAAGTTAAACACCCTCATTCACTGTTTCAAGATTTAACTCATTAAATATCTAACACTTGTCTGGTGAGCCACATTATAATGATAATTATATTAGGTGGCTTTTCATATATATGTAATATTGTCACTTATCAGCCACGAAAGGCGACAATATGATGAATGTTCTGGTTAATACAAGATTTTCTACATGCAAATATTGTCTTTCTATGTTTTTTTCCAGCGTTGCTAACCATGTTTCTATTTCTTTTTCCTCTCTCTCTCTCTCTCTCTCTCTCTCTCTCAAAAGTCCCTTAAAGTGACCTGCCCTCCTCCTGTAGAGGGCATGCTTTGACCATTAATACAAGCCTCACACTGAGTAGGTCATGATAAGGACAAAGACATGCTCTCCCACACAAGAACCTACAAAAACAAGACTCACCAGCCAAAAATACACTGACAGAGAATCAGCCAATATGTGTGGGCTGTATACTTGAACCATATTTCCTGCACTTTCTTCCAGCCAAACATAATTGTTCACAAACCATGGTATGAAATTCCATTTCAGTACTCAGGAGTCATTTAAAAATAAATGAAGAAACAAAGGCAAAACTTCTCGAGCAAAACAACAGTTTGTTGCAGTTAAAGTACAATAATTGGTTCCTGAAACAATAAAAGAAAGTTGTTCTCCTTTGAAGATCCATTTATGAAGCACATACGAGTGAGCTACTGGCGGACATTGTTCAATTGAAACCATGACCAGGCGAGAAACAGTAGTAATACATTATATAAAATAATAATAACAACAATATAAGGTGGGCGGTTCGACAAAACTTGTTATCATGTTTCAATACAGCCCAGGTCCATTTCACACTGAACATTTCCTTTAACACCAAAAACAGCAAGTTTACAGACAATTATCCCCAAAACAGCAATCAACTGAAACCACCCTGCAAGAGTTTACTCACTCACACACCGAGACCCGTACCTGCATCTCCTGCTGCACCCGCAGCCTCTCCCGGCCCAGCTCCTCCTGATAGAACTGCGGGAACAAAGAAAGAACAGAAATTGCTATGATGCGGGTGGTACACCATGTTTATGTAATCAGTTGTTTTTTTTAGGTAAAACTCCATATTTTTTCATTCAAGTATTTTGATGTGAAATGAAATGTTATGCAGAAACTTGCTAAATGCTTTCTTTTACAATACAATAGCAACCAGAAATCGAAAGTCTGTTTATTTATTATCCAGAACCACCAGTAAACCAACTGTCATCCTACCCCTCTTCTGTTTCTTTAAAAGAGATCATTTCATACCAAACCCGAATTATGCATGATTTTTTTTTTTAATCTGTGGATTCATCTTCAAAACTAACGGTAACTTGCAGTACTTGACTGCAATCTGAAAGTTTCAGGAGCTTCATATTAAGAATGAGTACCAAGGCTAAATACCAGCAACATGGTTATCCCAACTGATCCTGTGGTCGATAAATAAATATAAAGTGAAACAATGCTCATTCAATTTGCATTCAAATAAAACACTTTCGTTCGAGTGCATTAAAATGAAACACCTTTACATAAGCTTCTTGAAAGAGCAGCATTATTCATTACCCTTTCTTTGTAATGTAGTACAGAGAGAATGTGAGGAAGCAAAAGAGAGAAAAGAGAGTCAGGGTGAGTGAGTGATACCAACAGAAAATGAGAAGAGAGAGAGAGGAAGAGTGAGAGAGAGAGAGAGAGGAAGAGTGAGAGAGAGAGAGAGAGAGAGAGAGAGGGAGAGAGAGGTTTCACTTCATCAGTAAGTATCTCAGCAGCTGCTGATGTGCCAGCAGAAAGCTGAGCCCCTCAGTTCTCATCTCCTACAGTATAAATCACACAAGTGAGAATATGATATGTGCCCTAATTACTCTTCGCATGCAGTTTCCTCAAGCTTGGACGACTCTAAACTGACTGAACACCAATTAATATACAAAGTGTGTGTCAGCTTGGACCTTCTCCCACTGATACTTCTTTTAGTTTCCTCCCCAGCTGCATTCATTTTCAGTTTTACCCGATATACAAAGAGTAAAATATACACATTTTCAAGACAATATTCATTGAATATGCACAAAACATAAGCTTGAAAATGTAACATTCAGCTGCAGTCTGATTTTAAACATTTCACAGTCTTTTTACAGGTGCAAAATTTTGCAAAAAGAGAACATTTCTGATTCTACTGGTTCCCTGAGCATGTAAAATGCTTCAGCACTGCATATGTTTAAAAAAATTGCCAAAGAAGCTGAACTCCACTCCATAGACCAACTAAAGCGTTATGCATACACAGTGTTGTTTCACTTTAAAGACAGTTTGTATTGGACAACGATTATCATGAAGATTTTAATACAGAATCTCACTGTGGTCGAAAGTGAAACTGCTTCATCTCAGAATCACCATCATGAAGAATCTAATGATGAGTAAAGAAGCCCTTCTTTTAAAAATAATTAAATAAAAAAAGATTTAGCTTGAATTAGACTCACACACACACACACACACACGTGCACACACACACACTCACTTCGGCATCCCTCTCTTTCTGCAGGAGGGAGGTGGAGAGGGCTTGGAGTTGTTCTTCCATCTCTGTCACTCTGTCTCTCAGCGCGCTCCTCTCTTCGGTCAACTCCCGAATCATGAGCTCCTTACAGCGCACCGCTGCCATCAACTCCTCAATCCTGCCCAGACACAACACACACTCTTCAACTCCATTCTCGGACTAAAATCAGTAAACTGAAAAATGGCCTCTTACAGGAACACACCACAGCACACAGTGAGACATTCTTCCTCTGTATTTAACCCATTCACCAAGTAAAGCAGGGGGCTGTGTGTGGAGACGGTGCCTTGCTTAAGGGTGCTAACAGTCCAGGGATTCGAACCCACACCCTTCTGATTGCAGAGGCAACCTCCAAACCACAGCTGCCCCCTTTTGTCTCTGGGATGGCACTATCAAGCTCACATCTTCAGTACCTTCAGTTAGGGGATGTAATTGTACCATGTTCTACTTCTGTTAGAGTTTTAAGTTCCTACCAAAAAAATTTACTAAACTTTCTAAACTTAATTCAAACTTATACCTTAAATTTACAGAATTTTTAATACAAATGTTAATGTATTTTAGTGGAACTTAAGGACCATTTGCTATACATATGTAGATGCATATATAAACTAATTTGAAGGTTTTTTTTCCACATGTCTTAATGTTAAAACTTTTAAAACCAAAATTTTTAGGCTTAAAACTCTTACATTTCAATTATTAAAGGTCATAATGAATGGACTGTTAGGAATGATCAACATTGAATTAAAAATATTTTTACATTAGCTTCCATTAAAAATTCTGAAAGTTTTGTAAATGTATACACACACACACACATTGCAAGCAAAACTGGAAACATACTACATTATGAGTTATATGTATATGTATTAATTACAAAGATATTATACATAAAACTCATTGTGTGTATAAAATAAACACAGACCTACATTAGACCTACATTAATATAGTTCTAAAATGTCAGTGTTGATGCAGTGTGAGGGGTTACAGGGTTGCAGGTCAAGGTGTCAGGGAAGTGCCACCAACTAAACAAACACACACAGCTGTGTTTGAATAGTGTGTGTGTGTGTGTTTGATCTGTGATGTTAAAGGAAATGGGAGTGTATTTTGACAGTCCTGGGTGTGATTGTTTATACTGGCTGAATATTGCAGTGAAGGCTGAGCTGAATTAAACGTGATGTTGTTTTTAAAGGAAATCTATTGTTGGGGCCAGTGGCCAGAATGGCTTTGAGTGAAGGTCTCAGGGAATAAATGGACCTGTTTTCTACCTTTCTCTGTCTCTGTTGTCGTCGTCTTGCAGGTCAGGAGGCTGCAAGATCTTGGTAACAGACATCTCCTCTGCGATGGTTTCCATGGTGACTGAGGGATGCTGAGCCAGACTGGCCATTCGCTCAGCCTCACTTCGAGCTAACTGAGCCTCCTGTCAGACAAAGAGTTACCATCATCATCACCATCATCATCATCATCACCATCATCATCATCATCATCATCATCATCATCATCATCATCATCATCATCATCATCACCGTCAGTATTGTTCTCCTCATATAAATCATGAACAAAGCACATTTACACAGTTTCTTCTAATCGCCATTAAGTAATGTCGCTTCTGATAAATGGACCATGTGACTCTGATCCACAAAACTAAATTGTTACTCACTTTAGGCAAACTGTGTGACCATTTAACTTAAAAAAGTAAGTTACCCTTCAAATTGACTTCATTTTATAGTTGACTAAACTTGAAGAAAGGGTGATTTTGTAAAGAATTTAGCTGGGTGCGCCTAAAAAGTGCAACTGGGTTACATCCAAATGTGTCATTTTATCTTGGGACTAAGACACAATTTGTACAGTTTATTTGTTAAGTCATCAAAACCCACTTAACCTGTTACACCGCCGCTAGGGGGCTCCGATCCATATATGGCACATTTAATTTAACTGTTTATATTGTGATTGG
>JBBMFX010058226.1:0-10945 GCA_037832545.1 Rhabdalestes septentrionalis
TGTGTGCACGAGAGAGACAGAGAGAGAGAGAGAGCGAAAGAGAGAGCGAGAGCACGAGAGAGAGCGACAGAGAGAGAGCGACAGAGAGAGAGAGAGTGAAAGAGATAGAGAGAGCGCGAGAGAGAGCGCGTGAGAGAGAGCGCGAGAGAGTGTGACAGTGAGAGAGCGAGAGAGAGCGAGAACTCTCCTCTTTTTTGCACGCGGGAGCTCTCTCCTGTCCTCTTATTTTATTTCTCCAGTACCGACAGCAGAACCGTTACCGTTCAAGCTTATCGATACTGCGGTCTAGTAAGAACCGGGTTTTGGGACCCATTCCTATGCGCATCTCAGCCGCATCATGGGGCGATGAATGTTTAGGCAGCTTAAACCCACGGATGATTTTAAAATTCTGGGAAAAAGAGGATGCCTGGTCACCATACATACCACTATTTTTTGTAGCTACACACTCGTTTTTTCTTAGCAGGTCGCAGTCGCACACCACAAACCATGTCTCATAGCAAGTCTTGCCCCTTATGGTAGTCTATTTTTGGCCAATGAGGCTGTGATTGGAATACGGGACTGGAGCTGTCCCAACGGGACAAATCAAAATCACTCAAATTACTGGATGTCCTGGACAATATGGGATGGTTGGCAACCCCACCAACTCCTTATGAAGGTGTTGTAGATTTGTCCAAAGACCTATACTGTGAGAAAATTACCACAATTTTACCTCCACCGACAGTCATTCGAGATGACACTAGGGTTTGGAGAGTTTGGCGGTTTGTGAAAAAGACCCTGTTGACTACAAGGGCTGCCAGCATCCATTGACCATACATTTGGTTTTGTTCATTTTTATAGCTCACGGTAAGTCCCAAATCTCATCCAGAAATCCAGAAGATTTGAGTGAGCTGAGAGATCTATTGGGGATTTATTTACACAAAAGAGTTTGGTGAGTAATGACATCTTGTGTTGGCAAATTTAGCCCAATTGCTCCAGTTCCACTGAGCAAAGAAGCACAAATTGGACTCCAGACATGTTTTGACTGATCAAATTGGATTTTTTCCAACCTTGCCTTAATGTAGGAGCTGCCTATGATGCTTGGAAGCATACTAAATAACATGAAAAAGATATTTCTGCACTTAGCATGTAGCTAGGGTGCACATTCTGACTACTGCCATGTTGCCGTTGTGCTGACGCAAATGGTGTCAACAGTCCTCAAACACATTACAGGTGGCTCAAGACAAACAGGCGAAGACAGCCGTCACAGGGCTGTATGCATTCAGGCCCCCCACTCATTCTGTGTTAAGAATGACGTGGAATCGTAGTGCATACAGGGGAAGTTTTTTGTTTGGCACAATGGCAACTGATTGGAGGTTCGGCCAGATAAATTAATACTGATTGTTGTGCTCTGGTAAGCAAAACATGCATGAGGACCTTTTATCAACCTCTGATTTTTTTCCTGCAGGGGCACCAACTAGTTTATCATTGTATCTGAAACAAATGAATGTACTAGAAATCTGAAACAACAGTGTGTACATTGCCAACTATTAATGATTGCTACAAAAAAGTGTCTTACCCTGGACAATTTTTGATGAGGTTCAACAGAGAAAGTCTGATCAGAACAGTCATTCTATCATTCTTAAGGTGCAGTAATATAAAATCCTTGTCTTAGGGAAAAGAGTTAGGAAAATGGTCATATAAAAATGCATGACCTTTTTGATACATGAAACCACACAAAAACCAACAGAAAGAGTACAATGCAAGAACAGTGTATGAAATGGGTCCTTTAAAAGGGAATTCCAATTTTTTGATCAGTAAGTAATTAATGGTCAAGATCCAAGTACTTTAGAGTGAAAACTGACAGACATATGCCCTGTTTCACTCAAACGCACTGACCTGTGGCACAGTAGATTAATAAATAATACAATTAGCAAAAAAGCAAAGTATCTTTACCCTCTACAGCTTTTTGCTTCGTCAGTGGTTGTACCAGCTACTTTAAGCCGTCCTTGAAGCAGTCCTTGTTGATGTTGCTTTATGTATCTACAGGTAATATGTGGGAAATTTCTGATTCCATATTGAAAAGGTTGTATCCAGAATAATGTCACTGGTGGCATTTTAATGCAATACTATTAAAATATTTACCTATACTGCAGCTGCTGCTACTACTTCAACTACTACATAGCAGAGCTACATACTTTATAATCAGGTTTAACATTTGACTTTGGCAAATGGCTAATTCTCTGTCATACTGCAGAAATGAATCCAAACATAGATTAGAATCAATGGGTGCTTAATAAGAAAAACAGTTGAAAATGCATGCATCAAAGTACCAATGCTGAAGAAGTCCAAAAACCAGGATATCCAACACAAGGCAATCAAGATGCGTCAAAATTCCAGAACAGGGCCAAACACACATTCATAACCATACAACCAGAAAATGACAGGAAACCCACTCAGTAACTAGGCAGGCCTAGGTATACTTAGCACCCTTGTACTGTCATTTGGGCATTATATTACCTTATAATATTATCTAGCTATAAAAGTATTTGTTTAAGGGCTAGCCCTGGAGGAGTTCCATACACTCAGCATTCGGCACCACCAGTATACTGATCACCGCCTGATAATCTGGAATCATCTGCTCCTGTTTGTTCACCAATTCAGGACTTCAGTTAGAAAGACTCATTTTGAGTTCTGCCTAAATGATTCATACGTCGATCACTGTGTGTCTTAACAAACAAAATAATTCCTCTGAAGCTGGTCAGGTTCAGTGACTGGACTTAAAATGAGAGTCTTTGAAAGTCCTTCGGAAAGCGCTATGAAGCACAATGTACTTAAAATGTGCAGAACCCTTCCTTAATTTACCCCTGAAAATACACCAAATCCCTTCATTTGTGTTAAATTGTGAAACCGACCCCATAATTTTACCGGAAAATTAAGGCATGACCGTGAAGACCCTTAAATATAAGGGAGGTTCTCTTATTTAAGGGGCAAATTTGAAAAAATGAGAGGAAAAATAATCAGTTTTCTTCCTTAATAAGCCTTAATCTGTGCACTTTTCCCTTAACTTTCCCTCTTTTCCTGTATGGGAATATTAAGGTCAAAATTCAAGTAATTTTACGTTGTAAAATTAAGGCATTTGCTTTCCTAGTGAAGCCTGGGGAATTCTTCCTGAAGACCACATTGAAAATACGAGAAAGTCTGGATCTCTGGAAGCAAAATATGAAAACTGTAGAAGTGTAAATTCAGTCGAGCCTGGAGGGAATTCAGTCGAGCCTCGTTTTCATGCCAGGACAACACTTCACTACCTGGACAGGAGGACAGAAATAATGAGTTGATTCCTTACCTTAACCCAGCGTTTCTCAAAGTGTGGGGCGCGCTCCCCCAGTGGGGTGCGGAGGTACTGCAGGTGGGGCGCGAGCAATCGGAATAAAATAAGCATTTTTAAGTCAGCATGATTTGAGAGGGGCAGTGTCAAGCGTGCTGCCCCGTTTTGAACGATTTGTAGTGCAAAACAGGCTCATTGCAGTCACTAATGCTGTGATGGAGCATGGTCATTTGTTTATCTGACTTATTTTTACACAGTGAAAAATGAGAAACTCAAGCACAATTTAATTATATGTTAATGTTGCATCTGGTGCTATAATGTGAAGCTACTGTTTAGAGATGGATGTTGATGTTATTTAATTAAACTAAATCATTCTAAACCTGCATGAATAATTTATTATCCTACCACGGGGGCGCAATATAGGTCTGGTGGGGCACGAAAATTCTCCTTCTTTCTAAGAGGGGAATGAACAAAAAAGTTTGAGAACCACTGCCTTAACCTAACCCTAACCTTTAACTTAACCAGGGGCGTTGGAAGCATTGGTTGAATGGTCCCCTCTGGTTGAATGGTGACGACGTCCATGACCTTAACCCCTAATCCTAACCGTAACCCTAACCTTAACCTAACCCTATGTCACCATTTAGCACAGATCCTGGAGATTTAACACAGTGCGCATGAAAATATTTTGGGTAGTCAAGCGCTGTCCTAGTACAAAAAAAAGCACTTAATTGTGATTGGAGCACATATTTTAATTAAATTGTATTTCATGATGGCTGCACGAACACTCGTGAGATCAGGTTGCTGTGCAATATTTCGTGATCATCAGGAGCCTTGTTTATTAAGATCAGATAATGAAGCTCAAAGGGAATTAAAGTTTATCACATAGCTGTGATAATCCATAGCCGACCTGCTTATCCACTCTAAAGTGGCCTGAAATGCTATCTGAAGTACCAGCTGTGCAGAGTGTGTGTGTGCACGATTGTTTTGTTCCTTTTCTTTCAGCATTGTGAAGTGGGGACTCAGCTCATGCGGCTGATTGGTGGCACGACAATGATGATTGTGGGATGAGTAGGCAGCATGCCACAGTAAGATGTCTGGCTTGTAAAATATGCTGGTTTAAAATGATACGAGGTCATTGTGCGGTGCATTAGTGATATATTGGAGCTGTATATGCACGACACACGATTTGGTCTTTGGCATTATGGAGACAGGCTTTTAATCAGTTCTCATGCTAGCTTGGATTTTGCCCGGCGGAAATGCAGTGAAATATTTACTCTGGCAAAATGTGCCCAGTTCCATCTGACTGCACAACATCCTTTTTGAAGAGGACACGATTTTAACTAGCTTCAAAAAAAGTGTCCTCACTCCACACAGGAATTAATATTCACCTTGTTCTGGCCCTCTTTCGCTAATAGTTAGCCGGCGCAGGAAGGAAGCAAGCTGTGTGTGTTCCATGCTGACAGTGCACAGTGTAATGTTTAAGCCTGGAGTGACTGCGCAGGAGCCCAGTGAAGGTTATTCAGTTATATAACTGATAAAGCAGGTGTTTTCATTCAGTTTCCGAGAGAGAGAAGCTGACGGTGATTTGTGCTGCCTTGTTGAACAGTTTATGCAGTCAATGGAGTCAGTCTATAACACTGATGATGGTGAGAAATATATAAACAATATGAATAATCTGAGAAAAAACACATTTTATTTAAAAGAAATGTACTTTATAAGTCTATTGAGTCGTGCTACACTATCAAAAATTCTACCTTGAAGTTAATCCAGCTACCAGCGTCCCCTGTGTAAGGTAACACAGAGTGTCCACAGTGTGTGAGCATCTTGAGAGAAACAGCCTGGATCTCAGACAGCGCTGCACAGTTATGTGTTTTCCATCTGGGGATTAGTTAGATTTTTTGTAAAGATCTGAATCAGGATAATGGTAATTAGTATAAATACTGAAGTGTGCTTAGGAACTCTTTGTCTTTTTAAAAGAACAGAATTCAGTTCCGTTAAAGTGAGCCTAAAAGCTTTCCAGCTGCAAATGAGCTCAGTGTTTTTTACACTTTAAAAGGGTTGTGTCTCTCTCTCTGGTTCTTTTAAGCACTGGGGCTTTGTTGTTCAGATACATACAGTCATCCTGTCAGGAAAAAGAGTTTTCTCCCCCAAGTACAAATATAAATACATTTTGGCAACATGTCACATACTTTCTATTTCTTGCATTCTTTACAAACAGCAAAGGGAAAAGTTCACTTGATGTGCTATGATTTTTTTCCTTCTAAAATGTAATTGTTTGAAAATGTAATTAAAGAGAAGCAGAAGTGACAGTGAATAGGAAAAATAAAGTGAATAATGAGGCATGGATGGCATAGTGGTTTTCTCAGAGTGTCTGTACAGGTTTCCATCAGCTTCTCGGATTTCCTCTCACAGTCCAAAACCTGCATGTCAAATGAGATGGAGCTGCTGCTGTAAATGTTTGCAAGAATGTGTGTCTGTGTGTTTCTCCAACCACCTCCCACAAAAAGCAGTCCCAAACAACTCTTCCAGAATAAGTGGCTAATGACCAAATAATGTAATATTTATGAAAATACTGAAAGAATTACCGAATCAGATTCATTCTGACTCCAACACACATTTCACTATATCAGTTTTCTCAAAGCCAGAAAAAACACACAAATATGTGCATGGACGATTACAGGTTTTGCTGTAGACCTACTCTATGGACACCTGTAGATCACACCAGGATGCTTTACTGGCGTGTCAGTGCAGCTCATGCTTTCCTGAGTTTGAAACCAGCAGCTTCACCTCTGCAGCTCTGAGTACACTTATGTTCGCCATAATTTTCCACACAGCCATGAAGTCTCTAATGCAGCTGACTCTATTGACTTTGTCAGTGAAATTGAACTAAGAGAGGAAGGAAGAAAAGGATTTAGACCCAGTCACTCAGTTTTTTATATTTGGTTTACACATCCTTTACAAATGACCAAATTTTTACAGTAAACCCCCAACATTCAGGGGTTGCATTCCAAGAGTGCCTGAAAATAGTGAAAAACCCTGAATTTGTGGTAAAACTAAATGCCTAAAATTGCCTTTTTTCTTGTGTAATCTCTAATCATTTCCCCAAACTGCTCCCAAAACTCTTTAATTCCATTTTAAAATCAACTTACTACATTTACTTGGAAGGTAAACCTGTGTTTGTACTGTATAGGTCACACAGAACTGCTGTCTCCTGCAGTGCTAGAATGTAACCACCTTTGCTACCCTGTATAGACTTTTCAATCCCCTCTTGGAGTTACAGGCCACACATATTATTATTCACTCTGAAAGTAGAGTGCTGATATCCCAATATTTCTACAGTCCTCAGTCACTGACTCTTTATCCAGGTCTCAGCGGTCACAGGGTGAAAAGTGGAGAAACACTCTGGACAGGTTGCCAGTCCATCATCAACAAACACACTGACATACACAGTCACACCTAAGGGTAATTTCCAGTTCTCCTGACCTGTCAGGGGGTGAGGAGAAGGACCCCTGCTGCAACTTCTTACTGTGCGGCCACTTTTCCACTCACTGTGGCACCATGCCACCGGAAATCTGACATGTTTTATGCCATTAAAATCTCCCTCAAAGAAAGATATTTGATGGGCTCTGTTACAAAATATTTAGTTTACCCATTGTCAGAGAGACTCGTTCACAATGGATTGGAGGGATAATTTTGGCTTAAAATTGATTTATTTTGAAAAATGCTTTCATGACGGAGATGCAGCATTTTCATAAAAAAATCTTATTTTTCAGATTTGCCATTATTTTTCTATCATCTATATTGTTATCTAAAAAGTCATGAGATGGGATAGATTCACTGAATAGTAAATAAATGGCTCTAGTTGTGTTGTGTTGGTTCCCATTCTGATTCTATTGTAAGAGTCACTGAATTTATCTGCACTTCACTAGCTCAAAACAAAGTGTTCTGAATGACTTTGTTTATATATATATATTATATATGATGGAGGAAATGATGTCGATGCCGTTCGTCTTTACTTACACAAGGCACGCAAGGGGGGGTGGGTTGGGCTGGGGGGAGTGCCGCCTCTCATGAGCTGTGACTCACCAGCATACAAACCTGGCTGTACACGTCAGAGATCAGATTAATCCACCAGCAGATGGTGCCCACCGGGCACAGGGAGGGCAAAACCTGCCTATAATAAGACAACAGAAAAAACTGCTTTTATTTTTAAATCCTGGAATTCATACATCTCACGTACACTTCCTCACGCTCGCTCACTCTCTCTCTCTCTAACGGTTTGTTTCTACATCCATCTGAGACACACATGCACAATGTTTTACTGGCAGAGTTTCTTAAAGAGCCT
Source organism: Rhabdalestes septentrionalis (assembly GCA_037832545.1). Lineage (NCBI taxonomy): Eukaryota > Metazoa > Chordata > Actinopteri > Characiformes > Alestidae > Rhabdalestes > Rhabdalestes septentrionalis. The sequence goes on from JBBMFX010058226.1 coordinate 7,650, forward strand.
TATTAAGGTTTATTCCTTTGCAATTCCTCCAGTTTTCCTTCAGTTTCATTTTGGTTTGCACAACCTTTACAAATGACCAAATGATTACAGTAAACATTTGGGCGTTACATTCCAAAAGTGCCTATGAATCGAAAACAAAAACCCAATTTATGATAAAAGAAAATGCCTAGAAATGCCTATTTTTATAGTGTAAATCCTAAATATGTCCCCTAACAGCTACCAATAGTTTAATTCCATTTTAAACTCAAATTAATACATTCAATTGAAAGAAAATGTAAAGGTAAACAGTCCAGTTTGTACTGAGTCGCGCTTTTTGACCGTACCAAAAAATGTATGCAGTTAAATTTTATATGGAAATGTAGCTGAATTTACATTAATATTTACTTTCCAAATTTGTAAATGATATTTTTCTTAAGAATCTAGCACTGCAATGTATGAAAAATCATGCATTGCCAGGAAAAATGTGCCAACTGTGTGTTTACTGTATATACCTTTACAGGATGTATATCTGTGTGATATTTTTTCTTTCCTCCAATTGTGAATTCTTATCAAATAAGTACAAAAAAGACCCAGCCTACACAACTCTCTGTATTGCATTCCACTCCACAAAAAAGCTTCATTCAGAGTCATTTCTTGCGACAGTTTTCTCCTCATTTCCCCCTTTATAATAATTTAAATCATTTTTTGAGTGGTTCTCTGAAGGCTATTGAGCATTCAAGGAAAGTCTGTCAGAATGAGCTCATTGATATGACGAGCCAGGGAGCAATCTGGGCTCAAATCAGTCGGTCTGAACCCACAAGGTGATTGGCTTCATTTCCCAGTCTTATTATTGACCAGAGCAAATTCCGATCGATTCCGCTTTGCCTCTCCGAGTGGCTCCACTCATCCTAGGGTTCCGAGAATGACCCGGGCATCAGATGTTCTGAAGAGCAGGATATCATATCTGTGAATGGAGATTAGAATGACTTCTTCACATGCCACCTCTTCTCAGTAGCTGAACCAAGAAGATGAGGTTCAGAGCTCTCTCACCCCTGTGCATAACTCTCAGGGCTCAAACTGAACTCTTAATGGTAGAGAAGAGATTGACAGCATTTAAAATGTATTTAAAACTTATATTGAAATTATTTTTTATCATTTGTACTGGATTGTGACAAAATACTTCAAGAGATTGTGATTTATGCATTTGAAGTATTTCAAATAATGAAATATCTATGCATTTTAAAGTCAGAAATAATTTATCCACGTTATTAAACAAAAAGTATACTTTTAATCTCAACCAAGAAAATTAATTTCATTGTGAGGATTATTACAGGACTACTATATATAGCCAATACTCTCTTTGGCAAGATGCAATAAATCATGTGACACATCCTGTTGAGTCCAGCATCCTTGTTTTTTTTCACCATGACTACTAACCCGAGGAAGGCAGGGTCAGGTGGATTGTAGCATAAGGTGGTACGAGAAGGTGTCTGGTGTTTTATAAATGGTTCTGGGAAGGGAAAATGTTTCCTTGTAAAGTTAGAATTCTGTTGCTTTTCTAAATCACACCTGACAAATGCATCTGCTGGTTACATATTACAGTGTAACAGGATTACAGATCATTTCATGTAAATGAATCAGAATTAGACAACTTTACTGGTCCTAGAAGAATTAACTAGACGCATTTGCTTATGCATATATTTTACAGATTTTTTACATTTTATCTTGTTACATTTGATGAGTAATTCTTTCTAATTTATAAGAAGATACCTTGTGATGTATTTGTGCCCATCTCTGAGGCAGAGGAACCTACGTTCCTCAATGTGATTAAAACTAGTGATGAGAAATTACTGTGCTAGATACAAATTTAACAGGTTTAACAGGTGTTTAACAGGTGTCCACTGACAAAACATCCATCCATCATCCGAGCTGTTTATACCCCACCTGGATCGTGTGTGGTGCTGAAGCCCATCCAAGCAGTTAGAGGGCAAAATCAGAGAAACACACTGGACAGGTTACCAGTCCCTCATCTGGCAGCCACACAAACTCACTTACTGAAGGGCAACTTAGCGTCTTCATTTCAGCACATATGTGTGTCTTTGGACTATGGGAGGAATCCAGAGTACCCAGTAGAAACCCACACAGAAACAAACCTTGGCCACCCAATTAGGAACCGAACCCCAGTCCTTCTCACTACACACTGTGACACCATGGATAGTCAACACAGCTATCTGTGAATGTTTTGGAATCCTGGGCATGTTACATTCTTGATTTCATTTATTCATTCATTTATTTCCTGTAATTGTTTAATACATACTATCCTGGGGTCTAGGGTCTGCACACACACACAGACACAACCACACACACACAAAAGGCCAGGACCTGGATTCAGGCCTCCCAAACCTGCACAATTGCTGCTTATTTGACATATTAAATATTATAATAGTAAAAAAATATAAAATGTGTCTTGTAATGGCACATAATTCATATTTAATATTTTATCTGTACTTCAGTTTTATGTGGTTAAATGTGAACATTTTTACAGCTTAAAAAATACAACAATGGCTGCAATGGAAACTGTGATATATCAGTCGTGGGGGTTGCTGTGGTCCTCTAGGAAGTTGCTAGGATATTGTGGACTAGTTCACTGCAGCCAGAGGCACTGGAGGGTGCTGGAGTGTTCAGGTTGGGCTAGACCCTGCTGCCTGAGCTGGAGGTGTTTAGACTAGAGCCGAATGGGTCATTGCCCAGCTTAGTTCTTAATGAGCATTTAGGCTTAACAAAAGATGTATCCATCCATATGTCTTGGTGCTCATCAATTGCTGCTGGAGATGGCTGAGGTTGTGGAGTGGAACCTGATGAGGCAGCATTATGATATCTCAAACAGTTTAAGTGTGGCAGTGACATCACACAGGCCGGTGGTTGAGCCATCATAATGTTTCCTTTCCAGTAAACTAATGGACTACTTGTACAATGTACTGTGCTCTGTTGCCTTTGAACTTCCAGTTCCAGTTCAGTATATCTGTTTACTTCCAGTCTTTACAGCTGTAGTTACTGTAGATACATCCACTCAATTGTTTTTGCTGATTCTTCGTTCCACCATTAATCACAGACTAATCACGGCTCACACATGGTGGGCTTTACTGCTAAATGACAATCAGACTCTTCCAAGCAATGTATATAAAAAACTAGACAAAGTTTGCATTTCCTAAAGGAAATACGATAGCATGCATAGCTGATAAATAGCTAGATAGATAGATAAGTGGATAGATGGATAGATAGATAGATAGATAGATAGATAGATAGATAGATAGATA
>JBBMFX010058247.1:2500-10945 GCA_037832545.1 Rhabdalestes septentrionalis
ACTATTTCCCTTTTCAACAAAGTTATTATGTTATCTATTATAGTGTTATTACAAAGTTATCACAGTGCTATAATATTATTGTTATTACAGTGTAATAACTGTTATTATTATTATGTTATTACAGTGTAACTTAGTGTAATTATTATACAGTTATTATAATGTTACTGTAGCGTTTTTATAGTTTTATTACTATAGTGTTATTTTTGTAGGCTTATTATAGTGTCATATTATAGTGTTTTTACACAATTATCCTAGCATTATAATCACAGTCTAATAACATTATTATGTTATTACACACATTTAGTCACACACATACATGCCTACACCATCACTGGGACCCTACAGAAATACACACACCGGGAGATGTTCTGATTTCCAGTTTCTGTAGGAGTTCAGAGTGTATTTGTGTGTAAATACTTTTTATGTTTGAAGGATGGTAAAAAAAAACGCTCGCGCCCGGTTGGAAGGGCTTGTGTGTGTAAGTGTGTGTGTGTGTACGTGGGCCCTTGCTGCCCGTGTCCGGCCTTGCTCGCTGATTGGCTGTTATGTGAGCGCGCGCCTCCCTGCGTGCGCAAAAGGCCATTATAATGCAGGAGAGCCCCTTTAAACCCACAAACCGAATTTGCTCTCATTTACTTCATCTGTCCATACCTCGCACTCCTCTCCTCCTCCTTCTCACTCTCCCTCTCTCCCTCTCTCTCTCTCTCTCTCTCTCTCTCTCTCTCTCTCCTTCTCTCTTATTTCTTTTATTAACCACCTTTATTTTTTCTCCTGGAGCGTGGGGGTGGGGGGGCAGGAGCGCGATGCTGTCCCACGCGGACCTGCTGGACGCGCGCCTCGGTGAGTTCCCGTCCAACCCCGGGGTCCAGCTCCACTGTAAGACTCTCTCTCTCACTCTCTCTCTCTCTGTCTCTCTATCTCGCTCTGGGGCGCGCGGGTGTAAGAGCGTATTAGAGTGTGTTAATATAGTTTTAACGCTTTAATTGTTCAGAAAGTTCTAATCATCATTATTATATTACAGTAATTTAATTTAGAGCTTGAGCGTGCTTTTAAGTGTGTTAGTGTGTGTCTAACCTTGTGCCTCTGTGTGTGTGTGTGTGTGTGCAGGGATGAAGGACGCGGCGGAGCTCCTGGGGCACCGCGAGGCGCTGAAGTGTCGGCTGGCCGGAGGCGGCGGCTCGGAACCGGGGCGGGCGGAGCTGGTTCCGGGCTCGGATGCGGTGGAGGGCACCACACTCTTGCCGGGGGAGGACCTGACCGGACCGGGCCCGAACCCCGCGGGCCTGCCGCCGCTTAAGGAGCAGGACAAACAGCACCAACAGCAACAACAACAGCAGCAGCAGCAGCAGACCCAAAAACAGAAACGGCACCGCACGCGCTTCACCCCCGCGCAGCTGAACGAGCTCGAGCGCAGCTTCGCCAAAACTCACTACCCGGACATCTTCATGCGGGAGGAGCTCGCGCTCCGGATCGGGCTCACGGAGTCCCGCGTGCAGGTCAGTACCACGCTAATAATAATAATAATAATAATAATAATAATAATAATAATAATAATAGTCATCATCATAATCATCATCATCATCATCATCATCATCATCATCATCATCATCATAATAATCATAACAACAACAACAACAACAACAATAATAATAATAATAATAATAATAATAATAATAATAACAACAACAATAATAATAATAATAACCACAATAATAATCATACTAATAACAATATAGTTATTTTTGTAGTAGTAGTAGTGGTATTTTTATTATTACAAGTATTATTTTTATTAGTGGTAGTATTATTATTATTATTATTATTGAGGGTAACATTAAAATACTGAAAATACTGAACTATACATTATTTTAATACTCACTCCCTCCTCGCAAAATACCAGGAAAATGTGTTAAAGCAGTGATACAAAACAAACATTAAACAGATGAAAATTCAGTTAAATTAAAATATTTATAGCCGCTGCCCAAAATCCAGTGTGTGGTTGCAGAGAGTGTTTGGTTCGCTGTATATAGTTTTTTTTTTACATTGGAGGTGAATGTGGTCTCCAACACAAATTCGGTGGAATGCAGGTCTATTTTCCAAAATTCATTTATAATTCTTTGAGTAAACAGGGCGACTTTGTGTGAAATGGTTCATTGTAGAGACTGGAAATTATTTACGGTGGTGGGGAATGGAACCAGATGTATTTAACAAAAATACAATGGAGCTGAACGGAACCAGACCACTGGATATTGATAATGGTAAAATCGCATCTAACTCGTTGCTGTGTGAAGAAAAATAATCGGTTGGTATCATAATTATAAATGATATGTATTTGGAAACCACGCGCACAACTGATCATGGGACAAAACGAATAAATAATAAATAGATAAGAAACATACGACTATAATAAAGATCACGGCAAATACGGAAATAAATTGAACGAATAAAGAAAATTAGATTAAGATTTTCAAAAGGTTGAAAATAGAAAAACAAATAAGATAAAAATCGACAAGACAAATGACAAAGATACGGATAAACCTAAATATAAAATAGAGATAAATGAGACCGTTGAGATAAAGAGAAGCGTATACGTTCACGTTTTCAGATATAAATCTGTATGTATGCGTGTATCTATAATAATGTTTATATTCATATATCTATATGTACGTCTATGGCTACATTAGTATCTATACATATGGATAAATGTATTAATATTAATGTACTCATCTCTACATCTCAGTCTATGTGAATATATGTATTTCTGTCTATATAATTTAATTTTTATGTCTAATAGGTCGACAGAGAAAGATACTTTATTCATTCCAGAGGGAAATTCACAATATGGTATCTGTCTTTATCGATCTATTAGATATAAATATTAATATAGACAGAAATACAGATATTCATATAGACTGAGGTTTAGAGACAAGAACATCTACATAAATATATATTTACTAATATCTATATCAGTTTTAATATCTATTACCTATATCTGTATTGATGTCTATATCTGTGTGTGTTTAATGATGGTCCTCACGTCCTTAGACACGCGCGAGCATCTCGAGGCGCCATAAAAATGCGCGAGCGTTATTATCAGACTATATCCCGGGTACTTATGCGCGCTGGGCAGATTAGGACTCCGCGCGCGTGGCGTGTGAAATAAATCCTTTCATCATTACACACACACACACACCCTGTTTACATTAAGGAGCGCTCCAGGAGGTGATGATGATGACGGTGATGATAATATTAGTGATAGTGATGATGATGAGCTCGAGCTCCATAAACTCGGTGTTTAATGGCTCGCGCGCTCCGAGGCTCTTTTCTCCACGAGCGCCTAGCTTTTGAAGAATCGAGTTTTCTTTGTTCCTGCGCGCGAGACCGGGATGTCACGGCCGAACGCGCGCCCGACCGGAAGGGGCTCGTTAATCACCGCTAGCTAGAGGTCTTAATAACGACGCGCGGACACCGGGAACACACACCGTCAGCCGAACCGAGTCTTTATTATCAATCCTAACACAAACAAAAAAACGGAATGAGAAGAGGTTACCTGCGAATTGAATCAAATTGATCATTCACCGAGCGCCCCACAAATCCATACCGCGAAACTCTGCGCGTCTTAAAAAAACCCCACAAATAATAATTGTGGTAATACAGATTATATTAATAAATTGAGTAGTGATACTATTAGTAACAATAGTACTGAGAATAATAGTCTTGATATCAGCAATGGCAGAAATAATACGTTGTGGGTCACCAGGCGCCCTGAGTGTGAGAACGGCTACTACTACTACTACTAATAATAATAATATCAATAAAAATATTAATAACAATAACAATAATATTGAGTGTCAAAACGTGTAAATAATAAAAATATCAAATTTAAAACCTCTTTCAGTTTCGGACACGGGACAGACTAAAACCGGCCTTTAAAAAATAACTATCCATCACCGATTAGTAACTGCACATTTTTTTAATGTTTGTCCAAAGATTATAAATTAATTCTGTTATTTTTGTAAATTGTGAAAAATGTGAGGATGTCTGCGGTCATCTCTGTAAACATTATCATTTTCTATCTATTATTATTTTTATTATACATTGAACTGCGAACTCGCATCCAAGTACCTGCGGTTTAACCTTTAAACGCTTTAAGAAGGATACTTACTTTTAATATATACAATACAAATAATAATATATGGCACCTCGTGTTGTTTTGGTGAAATGCATTTAAATGCGATAGTTATTTTTATTATCTTTCAAAATAAATATGAGGAGGTTTTTATTTTTACTAGCTGATTATGTCGGATCTTACTTATTAATATCCGATTGTCTTGAATCTTATTTTCTCAATATCTGATTATTTTGAGTCTTATTGATTACTTTAAAGGGTTCACACAATATTTAGGAGGAGAGTTTTTTTTAATGTCTGATTATCTTTCACATATTTTTTATGAGGAACTTCATATTTACTTTCTGATTATGTCGGATCTCATTTATTAATATCGGGTTATCTTGAATCTTATTAATCACCATCTAACAACCTTGAATTGTATTCATTAATTTCTGATTATCCTGAACCCTTTAAAGTAATATCTAATTCTCTCAAACCTTATTAATCAGTATCGGATTGAATCTTATTGATTAATATCTGATTAATGATCTCTCCACCCCACTCCTCCCATCCAGGTGTGGTTCCAGAACCGCCGCGCCAAGTGGAAGAAGCGCAAGAAGACCACGAACGTGTTCCGCGCCCCAGGTACGCTGCTGCCCACGCACCACGGCCTGCCCCAGTTCCCCGCGGGGGCCATGGGGGACGGTCTGTGCTCTTTCCACGCGAACGACACCCGCTGGGCCGCAGCGGGGATGCCGGGAGTCTCCCAGCTGCCCCTGGGCCCCGCGCTCGGCCGGCAGCAGGCCATGTCCCAGTCCCTGTCACCCTGCAGCCTGGCGGCCGGGCCTCCCGCCACCTCCATGGGCCTCAGCAACGTGGCGTCCGGCGGCCCGGGGCTGCAGTCGCACTTGTACCAGTCCGCCTTCCCCGGCATGGTGCCCGCGTCCCTCTCGGGGCCCGGCAGCGCGGCTGCCGGTGGCTCCCCGCAGCTCTGCGGCGCGCCGGACACTGACATGTGGCGCGGCACCAGCATCGCGTCGCTGCGGCGCAAGGCGCTGGAGCACACAGTCTCCATGAGCTTCACCTGAACACGGCGCTCCGGGTCCGGTTGTTGCGTCCCGCGCCTCAATTAAAGCGATAGTTCGGCCCGGGGGAAGAGTGTCAATCCTCCCCCCCAGCACCCCGGCCAGACAGGACTAATGTCCGAACATCAGGGGGACCGCTCCAACAAGACAACAACAGTCCACCCAAATTAATAATTCCGATTCCGATAATGCAGAGTTCCCCAACAATGAACAATAAACCTTTGCTCCATGTCCCGACCCCCTGCCCCACTGTCCTCCTGTCCAACCCGGATTTGACATATCTGGACATTTCTGTAAATCGGATTGTTTACGGTCGAACTATCGCTTTAATGCCATAACCAGATGCGCCGGGGAGTCTCAGGATGCGGATCTCCTCAAGCAATGCCAGTTTGAAAAAAAAGAAACTAAAAACAACAAAAACACTTGAATCGCGTGCAATGAGAATGAGTCGAAGGTAATGCTTTGTAAATCCGGTTTACTTTATTTGCCTGCACATGTATTGGTTTGAATCGTTTCATTATTTATTTGATGCATTTGGGCTGCAAGGGGGAGGGGGGTTGGGAGGAAGGGGGAGGGGGACGGACGGACTGCACAACGCCCCCAGAAACGGCTTGGACTTGTGGAGGGGGGTTAAAATAAAAAAATGAAAAATAATTCGTTTTTCTTAAAATGTGAATGAGAATAAAACATGACGAAAAGAGACACAGAGAGAGAAAAAGAGAGAGAAAAAAAGAGAGAGAAAGAACGAGAGAGAGAGATGGAGCACCTGAAGGAGCCTGACTGCATGTTCCAGGCGCTTCTATGGTTTATACTGTTTGTAGGTCGTTCCCGGTGTAGATGAAACCGTTTCTGCACTTTGTTTCAACGGTGGGTTTTGTGATCTGTTCCGTTTTTGTCTGTGCTTTTGCCTCCGCGCGCCGGATTTCCTAAATGTTTGGACCTTCTATTCCCGGAAAAATTGTTTATATGGTTTGAATGTAATGAAAAATAAAAACCATTTTCACTATGTGGCACCTCCCGTCCGAGCCTGCATCATGGCGCTCAGCCAGGTCGGGGCCCCAGGATCTTCACTGATGGGGGTATTTGAAATTTTTGGTGAATAATTCTGAAATTGAGTAAAATTTGTAATTGCATAATAATCAACCAACCAAACAAATATACAAATAAATAAAGGTATATAGATAACACATTGTTCACTAAAGAAATAATATCATAATTTTGTCATATATTTATGTAATATATCTTATATTGTGAACATGTATATATTTAAAATCTGTCACATAATGACATACCTATATTTAAAGAAAACGAATATATTAAGACATAATAAATGAACACACAAACAAGGAAGACACACGCATTTATCTAAATACAAACAAACCTTCACTCAATTTTTGGAGAGCTTTAGTAGATTTCTACCAATCCCCACCCTCCTCAATAATATTGTACAATATTGTATCAATATATTGTACTGAATGTAATTATTTATTTTGAACGAGAACATTTTAAGGCCCTCTATCAGACCCTATAAGATCTTCTATAAGACCTTGTACAAACACTCTCTATAGAGCCATATATAAGAGCCTGATTAAAATATTCCATAAGACTTGTAATAAGATCCTCTGTGTAAGCTTGCATAAGGTCATTTATAACACCTTTTATAAGATTTTCTATAAAACCCTCTATAAAATATTTTATAAGATCCTCTACAAACATTTATAAGACCTTCTGACCCTCTATAACACCTTCTATAAGATCATTTATAAGACCTTCTATAAGAACGTTTATAAGATTGTCTATAAAATATTAGATCATTTATAAAAGCATCTGACCCTCTATAAGACACTTTGTAATACATTCTATAAGACCCTCTATATGACCTTTTATAAGCTCCTTCATAAAAGTTTCTATAAGACATTTTATAAGACCTACTATAAGAACATTTATAAGATCATCTGTAAAACCTTCTATAAAGTCATTTATAACACCCTCTCATTAGACATTTTATAAGAGCCTCTATAACACCCACTATGAGAATTTATAAGAACCTCTGTAAGACTTTTGTTGAGACCTTCTGTTTGATCCTCTATAAGATCCCCTATGAAACCCTTTGTCAAGTTGAGGTGTGAGAGGAAACATCTGAATGAAGGACCACAAGTCTGGTGACCATCTTCTCAGTGTGACCTCACACCACTTTCACAGCAGAACACAAACCTGCACAGCCTCTTCATGTCTACAGGGTTCAAACCAGACTTCAGCACAATCAGATCTTGAAGTTGATGTTGAAGCAGTTAAATGAATGAGCTAAAGGATCTGAGACACTTTGAGAAGAATCAAACTGTGATGTCTGGAGGACCGAACACAGCGGGTCTTGTGGAGGGTTCCTGGGGTGCAGCGGTCAGAACCTACCAAAAGTGCTCCAAGGAAGGAGAACCAGAGAACCAGCGACAGGGTCCTGGGAGCCCGAGGTTCGCCGATGGCCCAGTGAGTGATGGGAAATGGTGGTCTGGTCTGATGGATCATGTTTTTTTCTACATTGTGAAGGGGAGATGATCAAGTTGCCCTTTCGTGGAGATGCTGTTCGAGATGCCTGCAGATTCCTCAGATTTTAATAAGATCCAGGTTCTGCGGGACAATCTAGTCTGATCCATGGAGGAACCACCTCCCAGCTTGAAGGATTTAAAGGATCTGCTTTAGATCCACAGAGCTTCAGAGGTTCTAGAGGGGTCCAGACCTAAGATCTGTTCTGGAGAAGGAACGGAATCAAAAATATTAAACAGGAGGTTTTAATGTTATGGCAGATCAACACATATATATGTGTGTGTGTGTGTATATAAATATATGTATTTATAAATATATGTATGTACAAATATGTATATATAAATATGTATATACAAATATATGAGTCTATATTTATATATTTTATGCTGGTGTATGTAAGGGATTTTCACCTGTCTCCAAACAGAAATGAGGTATGAAGAGATATTATGCAAATATTATAATTAGTCTCAGTATCTGCCGGGTTAATTAGTGTGAGGAGGTGGGCGGGGCTCCGCTTCCCCTTACCTCATTCGTCTTCCACCATGAACCGCCACGCCTCACTTCCCCCCTTCCCACAATGCACTGCGGCAGCAGCCTGGTCCCTCTCACCTTCAATTCATCTCCATCAACCTCCCTCTCTCTCTCTCTCTCCCTCTCTCTCTCTCTCTCTCTCTCTCTCTTTCTCTCTCTCTCTCTCTCTCTCTCTCTCTC
>JBBMFX010058258.1:0-10945 GCA_037832545.1 Rhabdalestes septentrionalis
TGGGACAGTATCTGTGTATATTAAGTCGGGTGGTAAAGGTGGTATAGTCAGATTTCTAATTTGAACTTCTAGTCTAAGTTGTTCAATTAAATTATTAAAGAAGTCCATAAAAATCTCACTAGAGAGATTTGCAGGAACACATTGTTCAGCGCCTCCCTGGTTCTTATTTGATTTAGAGATAGTACTGAACAGAAACCTGGGATTATTTTTATTAGATTCTACGAGAGATGATAAGTAGGCAGCGAGTGCCGAGGTAAGTGCTTTGTTGTAACCTCTAAGGCTCTCTGTGAAAAGATTCAAAATTACAGGTGGATCTGTGGGCATTGACTGGTGGACAGTATGTCTTGGTTGACTAACGGCAGGATGCTAAGTTCATATTAGTGGTCGGCCTGCGAAGTCCCGTCTCCGGCCATCTACTGATTTGCCGATCATTGTAACGGATCACAGTTGGCTCTGACCAGTGTGGAGTCCCGCATTTCACCCTGATAAGCGTCGGACTGGAGCCACAAAATGAGACAGTTGTCTGACCAGACAAGGCTTAAAGAAGCACGGCAGAGGACTGCTGAAAAAAAAACATGACGCAAAGACAGCAACCACCAATCAGTAAACTCCAGCATGTACACATCATCATATAATATTAGTTCAGCATGGTTGGTACCTCGGCCAAGGCGGTACCAAAAATAGTACCGGGTACCAGGTACCAGGTAGCAGATTTGGTAATGGAAAAGCAAAAAAAGCGAGGCAGGCAGTGGAAAACTATCCGAGTAGAGCCGAGCCGAGCCGAACCATTCCTGGATGTTTTATTGACTATAATGCTTTAGAACGGCTGTGTGTCTTTCAGTGTAACTCCTTTTTTAGCATGTGGTCTACACATACTGCTAAAGAGCTGCTTTGGTTCCAATTTGTTCTCAATCTGCATATTGCTTGTAGGATGATTTTTGCAGACAATAACACAGGTGATAAAAGATCAAAGTCTGAACTCGTTGTGGAAAGGATTCCTTGTCGGTTTAGAGACTTCACTTAGATGTCAACTTTGAACTTAAAATAGTCAGACTGAATCCACCACTGCAACCCTAATGCTTATATAGGAACTGAATCTCAGTTAAGATAAAGGGCCCTATTTTCAGGGTCAATCGCGCAGTTTTCTTTGGGGGAGGGGCCATCGCAAAGCGCAATAGTGCCCGTAGGAAAAGTGAACAATGTGCCTGGCTCAAATGGGTTGTCTTAAATGAGTAATGTTCCATGGTGTGCTGTGTATAATGATGGCAGATTTTCGATGGAAGAAACTGATGTGCTCATGCATGAGGTGAAGGCACGAGAGCAATTGATTTTCGGGGATGGAGGGACAACATGCTGGAAATGGTTCCATACTTCCGACTTTCCTCCACACTTGCTCAAAGTTAATCCTCGTTTTTATTTTCTTCTTCACGTCTTCAAGATCCATGTTGCACTTTAAGCTCTGCACAGCACAGCAGGACCGGTGTAATGTGTTTCAGTGGCAGGAGCTTGAGTGCTGCTGCACATGACACGCGGCAATTTTACTAAAATATTCATATGTTTATAAATATGTAAAAGCTCCTCAACCAAATAGGCTAATTAAGTAAGGATTTAAAAAATCAAATGCTTGATCACAGTCCGACATGGACAGCGGCAGGAAATATTGGGCCGACTCAACCCGCGGGCCGGGCTGGGCTCAGTCTGTGTCGGGTTCGGGCAGAGAATCTAAACTCTACTTGTTAGAGTTTTGCGAGTATTATATGTATTTAATAATAATCATGGTGTGAGGTATGTGATATACATTTGAATTTTATATTTCGAGGACTCCATAAAGTTTTCCTTCACATAAAAATGTTTTTTTTTTTACTTTCACTTCTCATAAAACAGCAAATTCGCACTATGCGCCACGCCACACCCCTTCTTTTCACTGACACGTCCTAAACGGCGCAATGCCATCTGCTATCTTGACAACGTACATTTCTGCCAGAAAAAAAAGAACGATGCTCGCACAAAATAGCAATGATGGGTTGCGCAACTCGTGAAAGCACGGTGCGCTGTGTGCATTATTGGGCCCCAAGTCTTTTAACTGCCTTATACTCTGTTTGAATGTTTGCCAAAACTGCAGAATTGTTGCTTATCCATTTGTCACTGCATATTTCTGACAGATCACATCACCAACAAAGTCAATAAAGATCTCTTAAAAAGAAAGGTTCTTGAAGAGGACATGCTGCTCTGTTAAGACACGAATATTGGGCATTTTGATCTTGTTATTCTTCAGAGGTAATCCAAGCAATAATGCCGGTTAATCACGGCTGACTGTGACACTCTCCATGATCAGAACCTCCTCTGTAGTTGATCTGCCTGACCACGTTTTGGGAAATCAAATTTATATTGTTGACTCCACAGATCTGGCCTATTCTATTTAACAGAACCTGTGCTGCTCCAGTCATTATGTGTCTGTGGCATTCCTCTTGAAGTGGACCATTTACTGTCAATTCCAGTGCAGTGCATTACCTCCTCTGGTTCCAATGCCTTTGTCATTTTTACTCCTTTTAGATGAGGCCACTTGTCTACATCTGCCTGTCATGGAATGTTATTCTTATTCACTGGAACAGCTTTTTGAGATAATATGTTGTTTCTGCACTTATTCTGGTTGTTTATTTGTTTATTTTGCTCATTTGTTTTCTGATGTTTGCATTTTTCCTTTACCTTTTGTGTTGTTTGGACCTAATTTTGGCGTCATGGACAGTGTGAGGGGTCCTCTGTAAGTCCCCCCTTCAGCGGCGATGGATTGGTCGGGAGGCCAACCGGGTTGAGTTAAAAAGATGGCCGTCGAGCACATGGAGAGAGGAACACAGGAGAGAAGCACAGCGAGAAAGACTGCAAGTTTGGACTTCCTTGACTGTTTTTAGGGTTCTGGGACCTGTGGGGTGAGAATGAACCACGGCGCCATTGTTTGAGTACTCTCTGTAGCCGGGACCTTCGAGCAGGCGGCTGCTTGGCGTGTGCATGTGTGTTGCCTTTCCCTCATTGCAGGTACCCAGTTGTGGCTGGTGAAGATTCGCCGAGGCTGACCAGGCAGTAGAGGAAAGGAGGACCAGAACCTCAAGGCAGAAGTGCAGCCATGGATAGACCAGAGGGCCTGTAGACTTGCTGCGCACCCTAACTAGCAAAAAGGGAGGTGTTGGAGGCATTGAGAGTGTGTGGCTACAGCAAGCCAGTGGCTGGGAGCGGGTGCGAGAGCCTAAAAAGGGCCGTGTGTTTGGCAGGTCCGTGGAGTGCGAGGAGGCTGCCTGGGAGGAGGTGAAGTGCGCGGAAGGACGATCAGGAGCATGGACACTGACACGGGAGCCAAGGAAGGGGGTGGCTGCAGCTCTATGCTACTCGAAAGAGTGGCAAGGCAAAGAGGGATTAGCAGCGAGCAGTCCAGCACGTGAAGGGAATACAGACGCTGCCCAATGTGACAAATGTGAGTGCTGTGTTTTGTCACCACAATTAATGGTAATAGCTAGTGTGTGCTTTCTAGAGTTTATGTGTGTGCATGTGTGGCATTAAATGCAGCATTGGGAACCCGTTTTTCCTATAACTTGGGTGTACCAATAATCTGTGTCCGCATTCCATTCATTTCCTGTCCTCCTCTGAGGTCCAAAAGGGGTTTACTTGGCGGAAAGAATCTTAAAGGACGGCACCAAAATAAACGCTGTGGGGGTCTCTTACCCCAGGCCACTGCAAGGCTCCACACTTGGTGTAGTCGGCAGGACCTCGGATGGGCACAGGAAGGAACAGGGACACAGAGTCAGGGGTGAGCCCTACGGGCTGGTTCACTAAGACCAGTGAAGAGAGAGCTGCTGTGGCTCATCTGCTGAACGAGCTTATTGACTTTCAAGGAGGCCTGCAAAGAGGCCAAAGAAGTGGAGGGGGAGGACGGCATGGCCAGAGAGTCTGAGCCAGTGGGAAGGCGCCACCCGATAGCCCAGAGTCCTGGAAGGCCCCAATGGATCCTGAGAGCCTGCGCCAGGCCCTCAGAGAAGATGTGTGGCTAGACGTTAGCACGCAGGTGCAAGAACTGGAAAAGTTGCTGATGCACAAGGAGTGCCAGGGTCAAGGGGGCTGGAGAGATGGCTGACTCTGAAGGCAGCATTCCCAAACATGGGCTATGCGGTGCTGGACTTCACGGTCACTGGGGTGGAGGTGCCCCAGCGTGGGTTGGTGATCGTAGAGGACAAGCACCAGCCGGCCCCGTATGGGGTCTTGGGTATGAACGTGATTAGGCATTGTTGGGAGGTGCTGTGAGCCCAGGGAAATTCCCAGGTGGCTCTGTTTCACATTGCCCTCCCAAGGGGTGGCTGGAAAGCATGAGACCAGGCCTTTTCGATGTGTCGGCACCTGGAGGTGGTGGCTTGACTGAAGAAGGATATACCTTGGATGATCCAGCCCACCACTGAACAGGTCCTTTGGGCTGATATGCCCGGCGGTGCCCTGCAGGAGGGGGAACAAGTCTTGGTAGAGGATTATCGAAGTGGCCAGCAAGAGTGGTGTGTCGAGCTGTGACCTGTGTGAGGGCTGGAAAGGTCCCTGTGTGAGTGTGTAATCTAAATGCCTATCCGGTTGAGAAGGTGGAGGGGTTGACGCAAGAAGGAGCGGGGCAGCTGTGACAGCTGCTGGAGAGATGGCACAGGGTTTTCGCTAGCCATGAGGAGGACCATGGGCGGACAAGTGCGGTGTATCATCACATCCTGACGGGGGCTGCCGTGTCGATTTGTGAGCATTACCACCCGGTTCCCCCGAGCCTGTACTCTGAGATAAGAGAGCTGCTGCATTCCATGCTGGAAGGGGGAGTGCTGAAGGAGAGTTCCAGTCCATGGATGGCCTTGGTGGTTCTGGTCCGGAAGAAGGATGGGGCCTGGAGGTTTTGCGTGGACTATCGCAAATTGAATGTTCGAGCGAGAGTTGAGTTACCTGGGGCATGTGGTCAATCAGAAGGAGGTTACAACTGACCCAGAGAAGGTGGAAGCCATCCAGACCTGGCCGAGACCTACAATTAGGCGGGAGAGTTTGTGGGCTATTATTGGCTGTTTATTCCCAGGTTCGGCCTGAAGGCCCAGGCCCTGCATGCTTTGCTGCGAGGTGTGGGGGCAGCATCGTGGCAGAAGGTCCTATAGACAGAGGAGTGCCAGCAGGCATTCGAGGCCCTGAAGCAGGCTATGGTGGAGGCCCCAGTCCTGGCCTCTGCTGAATGTTGCTGCCCTTCTGCCTCTACACGGATGCCATCTTACAGGGGCTGGGGGCAGTCCTGACCCAGCTACAAGGAGGATGCGAGCAGGTGATTGCTTATGCCAGTCGGAGCTTGCAAGAAACAGAAAAGAATGATCAGAACTATAGTGCGTTTAAGTTAGAGGTTTTAGCATTGAAATGGGCTGTAATTGAGAAATTGAAGGACTATCTGTGGGAGGCGAAGTTCATGGTGAACACTGACCATAGGCCCTTGCTGCCCCTGAAGACAGCTAAGTTGGGGGCAGTGGAGCAGCGTTGGACCGGGCAACTCGCATCCTTTGATTTTGAGATTTATCACAAGCCTGGGAAGGAGCACCCGAATGCAGACACCCTGTCTCGGCAGCCAGAGCTAATGCAGATAGGTCAGGTTGGGGCCAGAAGAGGAGTGTGTGGATGGCCAGGACCAGGATCTAGAGATGGCCTGGATCTGAGAGTGGGTCTGTCAGGGGGCCCAGACGACCCCGGGGGAACAGTCTTTTCTGTAACTTGGGTGTACCAATAAACATGCAGAAAACTTTATAGACGGTCTCTGTTCTTTTACTAGACACCCTGTTTTATAATTCTGTCATTGCACTACAGTCAACAAATCAGTTTAAAGAATTTCTTAGCGGATTAGTATCTGTGTTTGCAGGATTGGTACCTACATTTCTCTAAGTGATAACTCTGAATGCACAAACCATCAGAATTACATTCAGACATATTTTCAATAGTCTGAGACACAGGTACGTATATTTCTACATTTTGTGCAACACTTGACACCTGGGACTTGTCATATTTCTAGAAAACCTGGAGTCATGCATCAGTTGCATCTTGCATAATTTCCAAGCTTTCTTTAGGATTACGGCATTAGTTAACAGTGCAGCCTTCTCCAATTCAGCCTTTAAACATACAGAGGAGGTTGTTGATTCTGCAGACTGCACCGAACTTGCTGCAAACTCATAACTGTTTAAAGAAATACTCTGGGGCAGACATCTTCATTTACTCGTTTTGACTTTTTTACATTCAAGTGCACATTTAATCCAAACATAAACATCCTTTATGAACTCACTGAATAAATTTACACTAGGTTCAAACCAACAGTACCCCCTTGTCTAGGGCGCACCACCCGAGCACCCATGGAACACCAACCAGCAGGGAGCAACCACCTGGGGGAGGCTCCACCGCCAAAGACAGCAGTAGGTCCAGTGGAGAGGGTCTCAACGCAAAGAAAGCGATTGGCTCCCAGCTGAGAGGCTGGAGGAGGCCTCATCAGAGAGAATAATGGGGGGCTCCCTGCTGAGAGGTCCCCTGGAGAAGGCCCCACCCCTAAGGACAGCATTGGGGCCTATGGAAAGGGCCCTACCCCAGTGGACATCAGCGAGGGTTCCTATATGGAGGAACTCTTTAAATGGGGCTTCGCCCTTGAGGACACTAAGGAGCTCCTAGCTAGGGGCACTGCCCCTGAGGATAGCAAGGGGCTCGCAGGTCGGAGCTCCATAATTATTGTTGGGGACATTCAAAGGGAAGATTCCCAGAAGACCCACCCAGACCGCCTTGGCTGTGCGGTGAGCCAGCCAGAAGGGCATCTGGTGGAATGCGGCTGGGTGGGGCTCAGAGGGAGCTCTCCTTTGATAAGAATAAGAATGTGCACATATAAACATAGCCACACAAATAAAACCAGAAATGAAGACAATCAACATCCTTTTAACTCTTACAAAATAAATATTTTATATACTAACTAAGGTGGAGCCAAACTGAAATTCTTTGCTCGCAAAAAGGTGCCATAAATAATAGTGTTTTGTCTGGTTAATTTGCGAGACTCTGTCATATACACAGTATCTCACTTTGCCTGCAGTTTGTTAATTTATGGATGGAGGTCAGCTCCTGACCCTTTTCCCATGTATACCACTCTGTGTTTTATTTCTTCCTGCTACCCATATGTCATCTGGAGATATACCAGATGTAGGGGTTTTCCTTCCCTCTTTCTCACACAAGGTGTGGGTATAGGAGAGAGAACAAGGAGACACTTCTCTGAAGTCTTCATCTTTCGAGCTTAACACTCTGTTTGAATGCCTCCCGGCTTAAGCTGTTATTTTCTTTAATAAACATTATTCTCTGAGTAATAGAGTTTTGTGTGATAATTGGTCACTGGGAAAATCTAAAATTTCCCATGACATTTTGGCGATAGAGGATGGGATCTGACGAGAGTGCCTAATTGTTGGGATGGCTGGCCAGACAAAGACTGATCATCCCACCGCAAATGAGGTGGTCCGGGCTTCCATTGAGAGGACGGAATTTTCTGGATCACATCGCCCCGCCACGTTGGGAAACTCTGCTCAGATCAACAAAATGAACAAGTGACAGTTGTCCTCAGAGATAAAGGTAAAAATGTTTTTTTTTTACTAATTTAAAATCTGAGATCTCAGTTGTCGTAACCTCAGGAAAAGCCACATAATCATTGTTGCCCAAAGTGATACTGAAATTCCGCTGGTACTGTTTGGTAAAACCGGCCTGTTGTGTGTGAAGAGAAACGGCGTTGTTCTCTTCTTGGGTCAAAAAAGATTGTCTCCTCGTTGTGAAAGGAAACAGGGTTTCCTTTGGTGTGAAAAGAAGTGGCGTCTTCTTTTCAATGGGTCAAGAAAACCATTGGGATTCCTCATTCGCAGACCAGGGCCGTGAATTATATCACAATGGGCAAGGGACAAAGTAAAAATATACCCGGTCTTGGTACGGGTCTCAAATTTGAATATATGGCAAAGACCTCTGGATCCGGAGCGGTTGATCCGAAGTGTCTATATAATTTGATGGAATGTGGATTTCCTGATGGGGGAACTTACTCTATGAAAAATAATGAGAAAACTAAAGAATGTTTGCAGAAAGAAATAGATGGATTGTCGAGACATACGAGTCAGGGAAAGAGAAAGTTTTATAATGACTGTATGAGCATGATTAATATGTTCTTGGCTGAGGCACACTGTCGAGATAATAAATTACAAGCAAAATCATTCCCTGGAGATGAATCCAAAGACACTGAACCACAATTTCACAAATCTACGGTACCTCCACCATATATTCCTAATTCTCTTTCTTCTTCTTCCCCACTTTGCCCCAATCACGAGCTGGCGTGCCTGTCAATGATGGGAAAATCGGACCTGGACCTGGACTGTTGCCCCCCAAGACGGCTCCCTGTCCAGGCTGCCGCACATGGCCTGCCTGTGCACCCCATCCAGCCACTCACGGCCCCTCTCATTCCTCTTCCACCTCCTCCTGGAGACTTCTTTGAGGTCTTCATCAGAGAGCTAACGATCTCTGTTTGAACGTCTCCTGGCTTAAGCTGTTATTTTCTTTAATAAATAGAGCTTTGTGTGATAATTGATCACTAGGAAAATATAAATTTTGCTGTGACAATGCTCAACTAGGACAGCAACTGATGTTGACGAATGGCCGCAACAACAGCCCATCTTACAATCAGCAGGACAAATGCTTCAATTGTGGGAAAGTTGGACATTGGAGCCGGGACTGCCAGGAACCGCTTCGTCGTCGCCATGGTGGGAGAAGCCATGAAGGAGGATGATGAGGAGGAGGACGAAGGGGAGGCTATCAATCTCAGCTGGCTGAAAGTCAGCCGCAGCACGACTAGGGGGGCATGGTGGGGGCACGGGCCGATGATTCTGAGCTGACAGTGATGCCGCAAGACCCAGATAAGTCAACCAATTCTATTGATCGTATTTTTCCTACTCTTCTTTCTCGTAAAGCCTATGAATGTATGTCCACACTTACCATTTTAGGGAATGGCATTTCTAATTCTTTTCTGGTTGACTGAGGAGCTACCGTTAGCTTCCTGATGCCTTCTGCATTATCCATACCCCCACGATTATCAGGCATATATATGTATTTACTGAGCGCCTCAGGGTCTACCACCAGAGATCCTTTTACCATCCCTTTGACAGTGCTGCATAATGATTACAATATACAACACTCGTTTTTATGGAGCAGTGCTTGTCCGCTTAATCTCCTAGGCCGCGATTTAATGTGTAAACTTAATCTCAATTTGTCATGTGGTCCAGATGGTGTTACAGTCTCAATGTTGAGCCGCGTCGATTTAAATCTAGATGACGTGAGAGACGAAGATCAATGATCAATGTCCTCCTTTTTGCTTCAGCGACATGGTGATAAACTTTGACCTGTTGCCATTTTTCTTCTAAATGTGGCAGCGGGTCTTCCTGTTTGTTTACGTAACATTGCTGCAGCTGAAAAAGCTGTTTCTGCTTCCAGGGAACTCGTCGGATATGCTGATTTACGCTGCTTGTTCCACATGCTGTCGCTCACCTTTTACAGGATCACTGCACCTTACACCTGTCATCAGCGCGCTGGCTGAAATATAACGGTGCTCTGCTCTGCATGCCAAATTTGACTGTTCAGCGATGTACTGTCCTTAACCCTGCTACTTTGCTGCCCAATCCAGATGATGGCGAGCCACAGGACTGCGTGGCAGAGACAGACTTGGGGCCCGATAATGCACACAGCGCAACGTGCTTTCATCATTGGCACAACCTATCATTGTTATTTTGTGCGAGCACATCCTTCATTTTTTCCGGCAGAAATGTACGTTTTCATTATAGCAGATGCCATTGCCCTGAAAAGAAGGGGAGTGGCGATGCGCATAGCACGAATTTGCTATTTTATGAGAAGTGAAAATCATTACGTCACTGACCAGAAAAAACCTGGTCTGTAGTCATTCGCACATTGTTCCAAGGCTTTAATATGGACGCCTGGGACGTGGAAGTGTTGACATTAAAAAAAACGTTTTCATGTGAGGGAAAACTTTATGGAATCCTAGAAAAATATTAAATTCAAATGTATATCACATACATCACACCATGATTATTTTAAAAATACATATTAATTATCAGTGATTTCTCCAATCAACTAAGTTTTGCAAGTATTATAACGAGTATATTTGACCAATAGTGCCGGACACATAGGTAAATAAATATACATTTCAAGCTAGGTTGTCAAGAAACACGAAACATCACCAGCTCACTCTCCGCGTCTGAGCATTCCCATCGCGCTACACGGGCCATCAGCTAAGGAGGTAGGTCCATTCTACTTACTAATCGTGAAAGTTTATATGTCTTCCTTACCCTGTTAAAGGGTTGTTCACATCTAATGGTACAAAGGGTCCCTCGACATCGGAGGGGTTGTTGCCGATTCAGCCCCCTAAGCCTGAGAGCCCCCCCCCCTCCCGCTTTTCTTGGTGCTGAACTCCTGTACACCGCGTCTTTACATCCATCATGCGCATGCACGCTTATTTCAAGGAGGTTGTGGCTAAGTAACAGCAACATGGGCAGTTAATCGTGTTTAAACTCAAGAAAGAACACATCTTTTTGACCCTATAAAATACTTTATATGGAATAAGAACTGAGAAAACGTTCGGGAAAATCATTGCTGCTTTGGGAACCCCTCCCCTTATTGAGCCTCCATGAGTTATAAAACGCTCTGCATTGTATGCAGATTTGTTTAAGCAATTCTTATTTAATAGAATGCTTATTCAATGTTTATTTGATTAAAAACAATTTTAACATCTCATTACTGAGTTTTATGGTATAGATGATTTGTATAGCACTGTTATATGGTGTTTTTGAAATCACGTGTACAATAACAATCATATCTACACTACACTAAATACACTCTT
>JBBMFX010058268.1:0-10945 GCA_037832545.1 Rhabdalestes septentrionalis
GTAGCTAATGATCGTAGGTCGCACTGGATAAGAGCATCAGGCAAATGCCCCCTTTAATCTTTACACTTTACATCATGCTACATTTTACTTATAAACATTAAAAATTCTTATGAATTAAAAACAATTTTATTTTTGTGATTTTGCCTTATGGATAACAGCAGTGTCCACTGCCTGATGTTTTACCATTAAAGTAAAGAAAAAAGGGGTTAGGAAATAACATAGGTTGTAATTTTTAATCAGAGTCATCTATAAATTTGTGGAGTCAGACAGTCCTGGCCAATATTGTCAGTTACGCCTGTTTTTCCGGGTTTGTGCTGGGCCCCTTATTTCCTGTGAAGGAAATGTTTCAAAATATCAAGACATTTTGGACAACGCTGTGCCTCCAGGTTTGTGGACACAGCAAGCTCCATAAACACATGGTTGGAAGAGTTTGGTGTGAAAGAACTTGACTGGAATGCCCAGAACCCTGACCTCAACCCCATCCAACACTTTTGGGATGAACTAGAATGGAGTGGCCTTTTTATCCATCATGCAGGGGCGGTGACTGACTTCATATATACTCCCACAGAAACAAAAAAATCTTTAGGAAAGACTTCCAAGAATACTGGAGGCAGTTATACCTGCAGAGGGGGAACCAACTTAATATTGTCTAAGTATTTGAATGCAGTGTCATTAAAGACCCTGTTGGTGTAATGGTCAGGCGTCCGCATACTTTTGTCCCATTAGTGGGCTGTGCCTTCCAGGCATGTGGCCTCTTGCTTAATTAACGACACATTATGAAGTGGGCTGGCGGCTCCTGAGTGGAGATCACATAACGTTACCTACGAGTCCAGACTGACATGATTCGGAATTGAACAGATTATAGCATTATCATATAGAGGCTCAGTCTTTCGCAGTTTGGGCTGTTTTTTTTATAACCAGCATTTGATTAGTCCCTGCACTTGAACGTTTTTGTCGGAGAGTCACAGGTTGAGGAAGAGGGGAGGTAGTCTGCTTACCTATTTATTTTGCTTGGTAAGTCAAAACTCAAAGATCTTAATGTGCATATTTAATTATATTACGTTTGGCATAACCCTTAAACGTCAGAGGTTTCATATATGTTTGCTAACACTGAAAA
Organism: Rhabdalestes septentrionalis; assembly: GCA_037832545.1. Lineage (NCBI taxonomy): Eukaryota > Metazoa > Chordata > Actinopteri > Characiformes > Alestidae > Rhabdalestes > Rhabdalestes septentrionalis. Next base: position 1,118 of record JBBMFX010058268.1, read on the forward strand.
ACTAGCTAGTTGCTGTTCTTTTTTCCTTGTTTTTTCCCTGTTCACGTTTAAAAGCCTAATTAGCCGAACTAGCCTAATTGGCAGCTCTCTTAAATATTTATGTATTATATCAGGAGGTTTATGCTTAAATTACACGAACGATTTTTAAAATGTAATCTTTTTTAATTGCAGTTTATTGAGGATTGACTCTGGTGCTTGTGGAGCGGAACATGGTGACAGCTGTGTCGTTTTTTATTTCTAAGTTGCTTTCGCCCCTCTGGAGGAGAGTGGAGGATGAAAATGATGCATTTTGTTATGCTGAAGGTAAAGTTACTGAAAAATATATTTCCTTTCATTATTCTCAGTAAGCAGCCTGGATCCCACATTGGGAAGCTTACATGTAGATTAAAGTGGCCGCTCATAAATCACGCGCGACCGTAATTATTCTTCTGTGTTTAACCTAGTCACAAGGTAAAGCCATAGGCTGCCACCAATAGGGGGCGCTCAGAAGAAGCAGTGTGTGGGGAGACTTCAGTGTTGCCACTAGCACTTCTGGGATTTGAATCACAGGGGAACCTCCCTAACCACTAGGTCACCAGCTGTCCCAGATATAAGCTTAGATGCCACTATAAGCTTAGATGCTTCATCCCTGTTCATTTTGTTGTTGTGATCTTATCACATGTTTAGGTTTGAAGGAGGTCCGTCAAGTGCGGGGTGGTGTTGTGACTCATTTGTGTCAGGATTATGGCCTGATTGATCATTCTGTGTACTTCACCATGGCGGAGGTGCTGGGAGGAGTGCCGCTGTGTGTGGGTGATACTGTCCAAGCCCTGGCGTTTCGGGATGGAGCCCATACAGGGTGGAGGGCTCTGAGAGTGAGTCCACTGCTTTTTACACACATCCTTTGATTCTACATAAAAATGTACCACATAAGGCCCACCATGTTACTTATTCATTTATCTCAAGTAAAGATTACACACTTTGTTGTGATATACATTTCCTTAACTTATACCCCTCTGTTGCGCAGGTGGAGAGGCAGGTGGATACTTGGGAGGGAAGTGGCATGGCATCACTCGAACCGGGCGGCAAGAAGCTCAGGCCCCTAATTGGAAGTGTGACATCATTTGACAAAGATGGTGGATTTATAAATCAGACGACATATTTTCCTCGTTCAGCACTGTGTGAAGGTTATGCATACGTTTTGTAAATATTGTGCAGCTGGCTAATCTGCAACTCTAGAGTTGGAAATGAGCTTTTAGCTCAATTTTGGAATGTACTGCTTTCTGGGGGCTGGGAACATTATAGCCCAAACAAACTTGTCAGAATCATTCGTCCCCCTTCTACATATTTCTCTTCATCAACAAAAGTCGAGACAAATAGCATGGTGTGTGTCCCCACCCTTAAAAATGCTTCTGCTACCAATGCACTGTGTACATTGGTCCATGTCCTTACCAGTGTGCTGGAATAGTTGTGGTGGGTTATTATATGTTGTATTTTTTCTGTCCATCACTGTGATGTGTACATGTTTGTACTTAGGTTTTGAGCCCATGAAAGGAGACTGGGTGCAGTCGCAGTACTTTATTAACCCCACAGGGTGGAGCAGTCAGGCTCAGACTGTTTCCCCATTACGATACCACCGCATGGACCAAGTCAGTTCATACACTCATACCCATCCATCCTTTACCGCTATTCAGTAACAAAATCGGAGATTTGTGTCAATATTTGTGGCTTCTATTGAGTTACATCTGCATGTAATCTGCCTTAAATATTGGATTGTTTAGTCACTTTCATACACTGTGTTTGTCATACATGGCCATGATTTGTGTTTAAATTAGTCAGTGGGAAAGAAACATTTACGTTATGAGGAATCTGTATTTGCATAGATTTGGCTTAGTGACATAAACAGGACACCAAGGAACCAAAGAAGCATAAAGCTGTGTTTATTTCTTATTCTTTTTAAACTTTTCTTTATCTCACAGGTGCGTGTGTCAAGTGTGTTTGGCAATAATGGCGTTGTGGGGGACAGTGTGTTCTTCTGTTTGGACTCTCTAATGCTGCCTGCTGGGTACCAACCCGTATCAGGAGATGTCGTGAGTGTTGTGGTTGTGGAGAGCAGCCAGTCGTTCTACTCCTGGAGAGCACTCTGCATGGCCCCCATCAAAAACAGGCATCAACAATATCAGTCCCTCACTTCTGCATGCCCATCAAATCTTCTTAGGCACTGAAAAATAATAAAATAAAAAAAAGTTGTAAAACATCACTTTCATCTGAGTCTGTTTTGTGTTGTTTACTTTTTATTGGTTTTATTTTTCTCTTCCCTTTCTCATAGCCTTAATGCTTCAGTGCCGGTCTTGCCAGAGGCTGGGATCCAGACCTTGCTTGAGAATAAAGGAGGGCTGGTGGTCAGTCAGGAAACGCAGTTTGGATCTCTACTTATAGAACAGACTAAGGAGCTCCTTATCTGGATTCAGTAAGTAACTGAAAAACATTCTGACCAGACTGCAAATGATTTATATTCACTTTAAATTAACGATAATTTTAGTTTAGTTAGGTATTGTCCCATGTGAACCAATCAAAGAGCATAGTGTGAACAAAGTGAAAATATTTATTGACATTGACCAAGTGGCACAGTGGGTACTCACCGGCGTGGCGTCCAGGGAGCAGTGTGTGGGGACGGTACCTTGCTCAAGGGTGTCTAAGTGGTGCCACTGGCAGTCCTGAGATTTGAACCCCAGCCTTCCAATCGCATGGGCAACTCCGTAACCACTAGGCATCATTTGCCCGGTCTGTTCAATAATACGTTTTTGCTTCATTTCTGTTAAGGAGATGTGTATGTAGTGCCATGTATTAGTATTTTAGATAATTAGTAATGGCTCTCACTTCATTATTGATTTGTGACTTCTTTCCTGTGCAGGAACACAGGCTCTGAAACCCACACGCTGAAGTGCTGTGAATTTGCTGGCTGGGACCCTGAGAAACAGTTCAGTCTCCGCTCCATGCATTCTCCTTCCACCCCTAGTATTCCCTCAAATGCACAGAATAAACAAATGCTCTACCCGAAAAATCCCTATATGCCTTCCTTCTGTGCCCAAGGCAGGGCCAGACTAGGGGGGTTTGGGCTTCTTCTGATGAATAATCTTTCCAGTGGAAATGTGGAGAAATCAGAGGAAAGCTGTGAAATCGATGGTGAGGTGGATAATGATGGAGAGACGGAAGATGATCGAGAGACAGACACTGGCAAAACACAGACTGTGCGGATGATTGAGATGAATCTGGAGATTTTGCCGGGAGAGAAGGTGTCAGTCTCTGTGGACTGCAAGGCCAAGTGAGTGACACATTAAATGAACCCATAAAAGAGGAATTTCACCAGTTTGTTTGAAAATGTCAGCCTAATTCAATTAAGGTGTAAACAAATTCTTCCAGTGTTTAATACCATTAAATGAGTTCCAGATCCCGCCTGAAGATTGATATTTCTTTGCAGTAGTTTAAAGTACTTTTATATCATCTGATTTGTTTTGTCTTTATCGACAATACATATAGATTTGGATTCACCATTCTAGGTATTTTGTTTGTACAAGTACATGATTTCCAGTTAGACTTCATAAATGCTACGACATGTAGGATGTTTATTTGGTGGTAAATTCTCTTGAAAATGGTGTTAAGTTTGTTTGTTGGATCTATGATCAGGCATATCAAAATTGTTACTTTAAGATGTTGGAAGTGTTTCACCAAAATATCACCAGATTTCTATATATATTTTAATAATGAATAATAAAATCTCTCCAATCTAAGTAACACAAAATCTCCAGTCTCTCACTTATGTTTGTATTCTTAAGTCACAAACCTACACTTTGCATGGAAATCTGAATCAAAATTTAGGAAACTATTTTAATGGATGGTAATTTTTTTTTGAGTAAGAGTATTGTTGTTATTTAAAAAAAACACTGAGAAGTTAATGTGCATATCATGAAAAAACGACTTTATCCTCGTATTTTCCATGATTTATTTTATTTAATGTACACTACTTTCCTACCTTTCTTAATTGAAATGTATGCAAATATTTTACAAAATATGACTAATGATGGGCAGTGATTGTAGAATGATGTTGGTTTAATCCCTCGTGCACTGCTTTAAGCTTTAAACCAGCGTGTTCCTCTCCCTCCTCTCCTCCTCTTCTGTACCCAGCAGGGGGCGCTAAACAGCAACAAACGGGGAAAGAGTGGCTTTATATGTAAGGGATTGACCCTAACCCTTGTAAGGTCCAAAATGAACTAAAGTGCGTGGATTTGCATGTAGTGCGCTGCTTGTTGTATAAAACCTTGCATAATAACAGTTTTTTTACCTGATTGCTGATGATGGGTGTCAGCCAGCATGTCATAGGAATGACGGGGAATTCCTGGTTAGCAAGGTGCTCAGTTTATTAATATTTTGGTATTGATCAATCACTCTACTAATTTAGTACCGTTTGTCAACACCTATTACTATAAATTTGATGACATACAATTTATAGTAGTGTTCAATGAAAAATAAAGTGTATATGAGAAATTTTCCATGGAGTTGACCATAACCAGTATTGAATTCTAATGCTACATCTATATAGATTCTTAACTGCACAGATGAAAATGAGTAATAAATGTTTGTAACTCTGCTGTTTTTTTTTTTTTTTTTTTTTAATTTAAGGAACCTAGGTCGCTGTTCTGAGCTTCTATTGCTCCACTTCTCCTCCTTCACCATCGGGCGGCAGCTGGAAGTGTGTGCGAGCAGTACTGAGGAGTGCCTGCTGACGCCCAGTGCCCCCTACTGCCTGGCAGTGCCACCACAACCACAAAAGCAAAAGCAAGTTCAGGTGGTCACAGTTATGGCTCCTGCACCACCAGTCAGGTGGGTCATCCGTACCCCCTAGCATGTCCCTCTGATTGCCTGCATTACCAGCACTGGTACAGTGATCTCTTTAGCATTCCTATTGTAGTTATTTTTTAACTGTGGCATGTTTTATTTTTAAATATTTTAAATTTGGTGTGCTTGTAGCCTAGGGTTGCTAACCCTCCCAAATTGTCCGGGACATCTCAAAATATAGGTGATTTTTGATTTGTCCCTTCAGGGACAGCTTCAGTCCTGTATTCCAATTCCAGGCTTGTTGGCCAGTAATGGACTATTGTGAGGGGATATGCAGACATTACTGTGAGATAGGGTTGTTGGTGTGTGTGTGCGTGTGTGCGCACTGGCCACTAGTGGTGAGTAGTGACAAAATTATAGATTGTGTGGGCAAAATGAGAGGTGAATCTGCTGAGAATAAATGACGGTATCTACAAAAAAAGAGTGGTATGAAACCCTGTGATTTCTGTTATTTTTAATATATAATTAAATGTAATATATATGGCAGCCCAATTATAGCCCCACTTGTTCTGCAATGAGAGAGGTGTCTCTAGGTGGGCCTGTCCCTTCATGCTTGGGCCCCCTGCAGTGGGGAAGACATTTTTGGGCAAATACTCAACAACCGTTTCACCAAAAAGTCTGAAATTTGTCCGTAGTTTAATACGACTCATTTGTGCCACTACACCGCTTAATACATTTCAATAAAAGTGTATTGCAATAGCTAATTTATACTAACCAATATCCTGTGATGCTGGCTGGTTCCAACTCTGTAAAAATTAGCAATACTACCTCCAGAAACATAAAATTTTGGGGGGGAATTTGCCATGTTTTACATTTGACCACAGATCCATTTGTGCAACAAAAAGACCACCTATGGCCAATCACAATTCAGCAGTCAGCATGTGTGCCTGTGTGAGTGGCCAGTCTTGAAGAAATCTGTAGGCTGAAAATCAGTCATACTACAACATAATATCCTCTGACCTTTTGACATGGTTTGGGAAATATTCCAAATGAATTTTGTCTTTAAATTATATAACATTTACGAAAATCTAATGTACACTGAGTAAAATGTATGACTTGTATGTATGTCTTTCAGTCTAATACCAAAAACATGAAAAACACACTTGTTACTTATTTTACTTATTTTCTCAACAATTTTGGTCATACTAGGCACCACAGTGCTGTACATCTAGTTCATGACCCCAGATGAAGCCGCTGTCTCTGGCTGAAACTTTGTGTATTTGAGAGTGGCTGTTATGGCTGTGTGTTTTGGGACAGGCTGGCGAGACGCCATCTGCCTAATTTTCTGGGGAACTACCCAGTGCCGCAGATGCTGAGGGAATGTGTGGAGGCTCAGAATGATGTGCTGGTGGTTCAACCTGCTCTTGGTGAGGTGAGGGATTACTCAGTGTGTGCATTTACATGATTTGTCTTTGTACTTCAGAGTAAAGTTGAAATTTGGGGTACAAGGGTACAGTATTAATGTTAATTAGTCTTTCTCTTTTTCTCTCTCCCTTTTGCTCCGTCCTTATCTCTCTTTAGCCGCTGTGTTTGTCCTCTTTGGTTTCTCGTTTCTCAGCCTTGTTATGGCTGGAAGAGTTGCATGCGGAGAGAGAGCTCAGGGAGTTCAATATCAGTGGTGCCCTCCTCAGGAAGGGTAGTGTATACCTTCACCTGGAGGTTCCTGGGCTCAGTGAGGGAAGGCCAAACCTCAACTTAGGTGAGGAAGATCTCTGTTGGTGTTTGCTAAAAGCATACTGTCTATATCAGTTCTCAGGGTCCTCCTGTTTATTACTTAAAGGGTATAATGACCCACATGGACCTGTGCAAGTTTTTCAGAGCAATAACTTTTAAAATGATCCTTTCTGTTCAACCAAAATATATTTAAAAAAACCAGAAAATGTATTATTCTAACGAGGACAGCCTTAAAACATGTCTTCTTGTTCATACTCTGCTCTGTCCTGCACAGTAGTGTGTGATGTCTCTGAAATGTTGAAACTGAGACCTAGCTGGTAGGCCTGCTGTGGTTTTCAGTGTCACAGCAGCTTTATTGTAAGTCTGGGCAGCTTGTCAGCCTGTCTGTTAACTAAAATGTATAAAATGACAGAATATTTGCACACCAGTTGTTTTGATTAAAGCTTTCTTAGTTAATTTGTGTCAAATACACGAAATTCCTGAAATTGTACTCCGTATTGTATTGACATGTTTCATCATACTGCTGATATTCCAACCCTTATCTGAAATGACCATATTACAGCACTGTTGTCATTCTTCATGAAATGCAACCCTGCTCTGAACCACTTCTGCCTCGCTTCTTTGTTTCCAGCTGTGTAAATGCAGTTTTTGAGGTCATGACGTACACATTTTTTCAATGTCAAAAAAGATACTAACATTGATAAAAGGAATAGATAGGCATATGGTTCTGAAAGACACAGTTCCCAAACATGAATTTAATTAAAGGGTCGTGTCTGTGTGTCTGTGGTCATTTACAGGAGACAAAGTTATTCTGAAGAAGCCCTGCGGTGGAGGTTTAGCTGTGGATTATGTCAGTTATGTAACGGAGGTGCGGTTTCTTAACTTCTTTCTTGGTTTGATATGGAATTTGAATCTCAAATTGCTTCTTACTTTGTTGGAGCAGATACAATTTGTGTGTACAAGGCCCATTATTTTAATGGAGCAAGGAGATTTTTGACGTTCAGCCAAAGTTTTCTCTGAAATCTAGCAAAGCAGTAGCACTGTCTAATGCTTCCTGGACCTACAGATCAGTGAAGAGGACGTGAGTTTGCGGGTAAATTCTGAGTTTCACAAAAGCTACGTGGGAGAGCCCCTGGACGTGGAGTTTACATACAACAGGTGTTTGTCAAATCTTTCCCTCATACAGCACTAAACTGGATGTGATCACTTTGGGATTTGGCTTCATAATGTCAATGTGCACAAGGTAAAATCAGAAGTGGCACTTTAGTTAATGTGCACTAATGGGTTTGTTGGTTTATTTTGCCTGGCCAAGAGCAAAAGGATTGTTACTAACTCAGTAGGTCTTATAAATAGTTCGCCTGTGTTAATTTATTTGTCTTGAGATTCTTAAAAAAAAAGAAGCAGTAGCATAATTATCACAATGAATTCTGTCTCCAAAATCAGGTTGACAATGAGGAGGTGCCACTCTGCTCTGCAACAGGCCAAGCAATTTGGAGAAAATGGTGAGCTTGTTTCAGATTGATGCGCTTTTCTTCTGTTGGCTTTTCACCTCCACATAGTCAGTGTCATATCTGGTGGAGTGAAATTCAATTTTATTTAATATTTGGTTTAGTACTTTTCCCAAGAGCTTTGCAGCTGCAGAGCCCCATATGGACTGGAGAATGGATGGCTGAGCAACTGCAAAATAAGAATGAAGATGAACCTTTTAAACAAGAGAAAGAGGTATGTGCGTACACAATATAAAATGGCTATCACTCAAATAATCCTAAGTTAGCTATTTGTTTTTGGAATTTTGCTAAAGAATTTGCCTTGTGTGTAACTGTTTTAATGAAGGTAAATGTGTAAATACTTTGCTTAGGGTGAAGAAACAACACATGAGAATGGCCAAGCATTTTTGTCTCTGACGATGGACATGGTGTCTGTGGCCACCCAAACAAAAACAGGCAACACTGTCTTGAAATGGTTTATTTAGCTTGTATATTATACTTTGTCTTTTTAACTGAAGCCGAAGTATCATAAATATGCATGAACATGTAAAAGTAACAGTACAAATATTTCTTTGAATACTGAAAAGCATTTGAAATATGTGCTTTGCCTCATTTTTGTCAGACTTGCACATGACTGTGAAGCCCATCCCAAGCCTGGGACACTTCTTTAACTGTAACCTTAACCCTGCACAAAAGGAGGCCGTCAAGCGCATCCTCAGTGGAGATTGTCGTCCAACCCCGTACGTGCTGTTTGGTCCTCCTGGCACAGGCAAAACCATCACACTCATTGAGGCCATACTGCAGGTACGGACCATGTCAACTAATAGACTCTGGGTTTAGTATCTGAACTCTGAGGTTTAACCCATAGCTTTGCTGACCTCGACCACTTGTATGTGTAGGTGTACCACCGTGTGCCAGGGAGTCGTCTTCTGGTGTGCACTCCTTCCAATAGCGCTGCGGACCTCGTCTGCATCCGCCTGCATGAGAGTGGCTACCTGCATGCTGCCAGCCTTGCACGTGTCAATGCCACCTGCAGACAAGAAGAGGTATTAATCATTGAGTGAAAATTTGTTTTAACTTTTCTTTGCATCTCTTAGAATAGATAAAGTAAGAACATTTATTAGTCCAACAGAATAAAAGATGTACAACAAAACAGTGTAATATAAAATGTCCACTCAAACAGCAAACATTGGCAAAAACATGCACCCCAAAACCTGCACATACTGCACTAATCTTTTAACTGGAAAATTGCATATATATCGTGTGTGTGTGTGTGTGTGTGTGCGCGCGCGTGCGTGCGCGTGTGCTTGCTGTCTCTGCAGTGCATACCAGAAGTGTTGCACCAGTACTCTCATGCCGGGGAGGACATTCGTAACGCCTCCTTCCACCGTATTGTGGTCAGCACATGCTCTAGTGCTGGCATGTTTTACCAAATCGGCTTACGGTGAGATCTACAGCCTAGAAACACAAATGTTTGTTTAAATTCAGTTCTGACCTGTTGATTACAGAGCAAGTGCTCTAATGTGCTGGTCCTAGAGCCCATGCCCAATATACACACTTGATCCAACTAACTAGACCTGCCTTTGTTTAAGTGAGTTTTCTGGAGCAACAGGTTAAAATTCAAATGTGTAAGGCATGGCATCTTGAGGACCAGGGGCCTCATTTTTTAAACTTTGCATAGAACTCATACTGAACGTGTACGTACGCCCAAAAGACGAAAATGGCGTATGCAAAGGAAAAGTCAGATTTATGAAAACGTGCGCACGCACACCTGCACGCCAATTCAGCTTTA
>JBBMFX010058278.1:0-10944 GCA_037832545.1 Rhabdalestes septentrionalis
TCTTTCGCTCTTGTGTGTGTGTGTGTGTGTGTGTGTATATATACACACACATACATATAGATATATACACACACATACATACATACACACGTATATGTGTGTGTGTGTATATATACACATACATACACACACACACACACTGTTAACTAACGGGTTAACTTTAATAAAATAAATTTGTCAATAATAAGCATTAAAAAGTACTTAATGATTTGATAATGATAATTTCTATGAATTAGCTTGTTTGACTCTGAAAATACTTTATATGAGCTTCATCTGAAAAAAATATGGAGCACCTGACAGGACAGGCAAACTGTTTTTGCTGTTTAATCAATGGTAGTACCTCAGTATGGTGTGTTACTAAAAATGTTAGTGCATATTAATCAAAATATTCTCTCACTTATGGCTTAACAGCTATCTGTGTTAATTTTTTCTAATTTAATAGAAAAGGAGTCTAGATCAAAGGCACGACACCAAGTGTGACCAAACTCTGCTTGACCAAACTTGACTTAGTGCTCTAAAATTTTGCTTTAGGTCGGTGCTGTTTGCAGTGCTGAGCTCAGGTCTGAAATGTAGTCTGCCTTTTTCACAATTCATTGATCTATTTAGTATTCCAATTAATGAATTGATTATTTGACATTAACATTAATTAATTGGTTTAGAAAAATAATGTAGTTGCAAATTTCTGTATCATAAGGTTAATGGAGATTCTTAATCCCAAACACAGAATTTATTAAAAGGGTAAACTCTGCTACCTTGCTTTCCCCTAAAGTTACTCTGATTATCATGATTTTAAATGAACTTTATCACTTTTCTATTGAAATGAGTCACTGCAGGTTCTAAAAAAAGAATTGGATTTTCAAACCCCTTTAAAACCACATTTGTTTCACATATGAATGCAAAGGTTCAACTGAAAAAAGGATTGAAATAGGATAAACAACCCATAACATTTAGTGGTCACATTTAATGTGTGTGAATTCAAATCCAAAAATTATAACACATATATATTCAAAGCTGACTATGAGCAAGGTGTGTATATAGAGAAATATCGGGCTGGATAAAAGCATCCAGAATGACACCATGTGGTGACGGACGTTTGTTTTGGAACTGCATGAATTATAGGAGAAGGCGAAGGATTTTTTATGAACAAGTTATGTTTCATGTCACAGTTTTTAAAATATTTCCAGAATGAAGTGGTTGTATTTAGCCCAGCGCTGTATTATTGCTTACAAACTAATCTACATGACGATTAACACTGGCAGTAATGATGAAAATGACTCTAACATTGTCTAACAGCAGACTAACAAACCAAAACCTTTGTAATTATCACAACTGGGGAGTTTGTATGTTTTTGGGGCTGTTTCAGGCCTTTGAGTTCCAAACACGCACCTATTGGCCGAGTTTATATTCTTTTATATGCACACACACACACACACACACACACAAATTGACAATAAAAAAACAGCTAATTTCTTTCCTTTAAACTTCAGTGTGTAGGTAATGGTCAGATTGTTCAGAGGACCAATTCACAGACATTGTAATTTGACATAAAAAAACTAGCTGGCTTATCGTAGTAAAAAATAAATGCACTTACAGTTGGGCAAGAATGTTGTGTGTCCCTGGTCAAATAATGAAAAATTACTGTTTATATTCACCATGTACCAGATTTAATATAATATGGGCAGTGTACAGTGCTTATAGCCCATTTAATGTTTTGTTGAATTAAATGTGGCAAATAAATAGAAATTGTGTCAAATTGCTCATGGATAAAATATATTGTAAAAAAAAAATATGTATTTTGAACCAGGATGTTCAAAACTTTGCACTCTGTGTTTTCTGAAGCCAGAAGATTGAAGGAACAGTGAAACAGAAAAGTGTAGATACAGAGTCAGTGCTGCCCACTCATCCTCGTGACCTTGTGTTTTTCCTCCCCTTGTTACCTGAGGTTCCCTTTAAACCCCAGAAACCTGCCCTGGAGGACTCACAAAACCTTGACGCATTGTGAAAGCCATTTGTCCAGAGCTGCTTGGAACTCACTGCAGCACTGACATGCCCCACTCCCCCGAGAGCCGTGTATCCTATCTTCCTTTTCAAGATTTTAGCTAGTGCCCTTCAGGTCCTGCTTTGCTTGAGTTTCCTAGTAGATTTGATTTATTGGATTCCAACTTTGAGAAGCCGCCAGACCCTTGTTCTCTTTCACATGCTAGTACAGAAATACTTAAGGGTTTCAACCTTACGACAATCTGCCACATTTTGACACATTTCCCTGTTTCCAATTGACTCATGGCTCAATTCCAAAAGAAGTCTTCTGAGGAGACCTTCTGAGTTCTCAGACAAAGTTTGAAGGCCTCATGACTGTCCCCGTGATTGCCATGCGAAAAGCAGTCAACTAAAATTATTTTTACAGTAGATGTACAGTTCAGAATTGTTTGGTTTTGTTTTTTTGCCAAATTTCCTTATGTTAGATAATGCCCACAGTATTTTGGTCCCCCATTTAGAGTCAGTCTTGAATTCCCATAGAGCCATCTCAGTGATTTAGATGAATTTACCAGTCCTGTCTCATGGGCCTAATGGGGTGGTGGTGGCCTACAGGGTAAGTTGCATGCCTCTGGACCATGAGGTCATATGTTCGAATCCTACATTCAGCACACCACCACTGGGTCACTGAGTAAGACCCTTAACTCCAAATCGCTCCAGGGAGACTGCCCCTGTAGTGCGGAAATGGAAATCGCTTTAGATAAAAGCGTATGCATGTATGCGGATGTATGCTGTGATTGTAAAGAAGCCAGTAATGCATTTGGTCCATTTTTGCATATAAAATGAAGGTCAGTGAAACAGATGCAGATAAAACCATAGGGGCACACACTGCCATCACATGTATAGATGGTTTTCATGCAGGACTGATTCCAGGTCCGTATTATAACCAGTTGCTCTCATATGACATCACAAGACTCATGACTATGAAGCAACTACAACAGTTTCGATAGTCCTTAGACATTAGACAACATGGTACCAATTCTGTTCTATTTGAAAATGTCAAGCACCAAAGCACTAAAGAAAAGTTTTCCCACTGCATAAGGTTTTAGGGAATCCATGCATGGCTAGTCATGAACTAGTTTAAATTCCTCTCACATCATTATGATGCTAACTATGGATCTGGAAGATTAGTTTCATGTCTGATAGAAGGAATTGAACAAAGTTACGGCTTACTTTACTTTTCGATTGAAAGTCTCCTATGGAAATGCACAATTCATGGAATGATTGAACTTCTTTTGCACTTCTTTTGAAAGTGTGTTTTGAGTCTATGGGTTTTCTATGCAATGCATACAAGGAAATGTGTCAAAATTATTTGCATATGATATTTGACAATACAACTCAAACGGGGCAGATGTAGGATAGGCTACAAAATCCTTGGGTGTTCCTGTGCGAAGAATAATCTCGTGTGAGCCTGTTGGTTATCGTGTCTCTAGGTTGCCACAGTGTCCGAGAAGTCTCGAATTCTGGAACTGGAAAGGGACCTCGATCTGCGCAAGAAAGAAGTGGCTGCCCTTCGGCAACACCTGGAGGCGGCGCCTGGAGAAAGGACTTCTACTCAGGACCCTGCCGCTGCAGTCCTTCAGGAGGAGCTCGGTTCTCTTCGGGCCCAGCTGTCCTCTCAAGGCGCAAACCACCAGGCAGAGTTAGCGGCCTTGCAGGCCAAGCTAGAGTCTGAAGAAAAAGCACATTGCGAGGCTTTGGCTCAACTCCAGGCCTCTTCCGCACTTTTAGCCAAAGAAAACGAGCAGCTTCAGTCCCGACTAACCGAAGCTGAGAAGGAGCACAGTGATGTTATTGACCAGTGGCGCTCCAAGCTAGACTCAGCCATGGCCTCCCATCAGCAAGCCATGGAGGAGCTGAAGGCCTCTTCAGGTAAGGAGGCTGGTGACTCTCAGGCAGCTGAGATTTACGAGTTGAGGGAGGCTTTGGAAAGGCTAAAGGCAGAGCACAAGTTGGAGCTAGATGATCTCCTCGCCAAGCACAGTGCCGATGCTAAGATGTGGATTCAGGAAGGAGAAGATTTCCGCAAACAGCTGCTGACTCTCACAGAGGAGAAGGATCGCCTGGTCGAATCTCTGCGTACCAACCTGGAGAGCACTGAGGAGCAGCACCTGGTGGAGCTGGAGGAGGCTTTGGGCAAGCTGCACACTGCTGAGCTCCGGGTGAAAGAGCTAGAGGAGGATGCCCTCAAGCTGGGACAGCAGGTGGAGGAGAAGGCCCGGGAGGTCGAGGACCAGAAAGCTGCTGTTCAGACCCTTTGTTCACAGCAGAGCCAAGGCAACCAGGAGGTCCAAACTCTGCTGGCCCATTTGGAGGAAGCAGAGAGGAAGGCTAGGTCACAGGAGGGAAAGGTAAGGTCCAGATTTTTGTAGGCTCAGGTCATTTATTTGAGCTCATATTTCATTGTTTGGAAGAATAAAGTGACCACTGCCTTAACCAACATTCAGACGCACAGGATTATGGGTTGGAATTGATATATTATGATGCCAGTGCCTTTATGGATTCTACCTAAGGCTCAAGCCTTTATAAATTTGTGTATTCTGATTAGCCCGGAGGTCCCTACTGGATCATGTGTGGATCATTATTTCATGCCAGAAATGTGGTTTGATTTTCTTCCCCTTGCTGCTAGGTCATGGAGTTAACCTCGGTACTGGAGGGGAAGCAGCGGGAGCTTGAGGGCCTGCAGCAGAGCATGGCCTCACTGCAGCAAAGTAATACCTCTTTAGAGAAGGAGATTTCTGACTTGGTAAGCTGTGAAATAATTGGGTGCATTGAAAGTGGTTGCAATATTCTCATATGCTGAAAATAATGTTTTGTACAAAAGGTGTGCAAAGGTTTATACAAAGATCAAAAAGTGTTTCAGATCAATACACCAGTGCCAACACCATAGTATCATGAAACTCTGAGGTATTGTATACCAGTCAGCCATAACATTGAAACCACCTGCTTAATATTGTGTAGGCCCCACTTGAGCCACCAGTTATTTTACCTTGGTTTTAATACAAGTTATTGTATTTTAATTAAAATTTTTGAATTTTTCTGTTTATTATTTGTTTATTTGCTGTGTTCATTTTGTAGAAAGAAAGGCTTACCTCCTCTTTAAATGAAAAGGCGGAGTCCACAAATGCTATGCAAAGTAAGTGCTGTTTGTTTGTTTGTTTGTGTTGTTTGTTTGTTTTTTTACATGAGTGAATTCGTCCAATTTTGTTGTTTATTAGCTACGTAAGAACAGTACTGTAGGGCTAGATAGTATTTTAATAAAGCTGTTTCTAATTTTCGTTTACATTTTTGCAAAAAATCTGAAGTTAGGTTACTGTCTTTCAAAGTTTTCCAAATAAACATAAACTACACGAAGACAAGTACCCAAGGTTCCTCAACTTGCCCATCAGTCAAATAGTCTGAACGTTTACAGAATACATTTCTGTATTTTCCACAACAAACTAGTTTCTTTTTTCTATTTGTGTCAGTCCTCCTGTTGTGTCTGCCTTGTTGGAGTAAAACCTACAGTGTAAAACAAATCCTGGACAGATGGTTTGAGATTGATGCCATATTTTTTCCTCTTCATCACATGCTCGAATCACTTGTCCCTGGCACTCATTAATCTTGAACCCTGCATGTGCCTGTACTTTAAATGTCTTGTTTAACATTGTCTAATGTGCTTTGGTTGGTTAGTCCTGTCTTACGTTCTTCAGTGTTTTTACTTCATCCCTATTGTGCTGTTTTGACGTTTTCAGATTTACAAGAGATTCTCAGCAGGAAAGAGGATCAGTGCACATCTCTTTCCTCTGAATCAGAAACGCTCAAGGTCCAGCTGTCTGGTAAGTGTTCAACAATCACATTTCCAGGTAATAATTGTGTTCGTCCTGTTACATTGTTCAGTTTAAAGCTCTGTCTTGCATTTTCTTTTCTTTTTTTAATTTAAGGTTTGCAAGCAAAGTTGGAATCAGGCCAGGAGAAGCTGGGACAGCTCACTAAAGATAAGGCTAAGCTTGAGAATGACATGAGTGAGCTGCTGAAGTCCTCTGGAGACAGTTCTGCTCAACTGATGAAGATGATGGAAGATCTTAATAAAAAAGAGAGGTACTTCAAATTAGTGATCAACCGACATTGATTTTTTATAACCGATACCGATACCAATTATTTGCATGTTTATGTGCCCGATAACCAAAACTCAGAACCGATATTTATTTACTATTATACTTCTGTTTTTGACACAATTATTACAACACCACTCAACTGAAAAAACTGTTATGTATAATAATCACTCTCTCCTTGCATACAGATCAAAAGTAGGGGTCTGAAAGTGCAAAAAATACTTAAAGCAAGTAAATATACTTTACCTTTGCACACAGTTTCCCCCTCAGACGCCGTGCTGAAATGGCGATCATCCGTGTAATTCTCAAAACACCCACCAGTAAAATGCTTAAATATCGGGAAAAATATCGGGCGGGAAACCGATATATCGGTCGATCTCTACTTCAAATATGTTTAGCTCGACACACTATGTAGACTCTACCAGTCAAAAGTTTGGACACACCTTCTGCCTGTTTCCTTTTTTAAATTTATTTTTTTAATGGCTACATTGTAGGTTAGTTTTGAAAACATCACCTATTGCTCTGATGACAGCTTTGCACACTTGGCATTTTTTCAATTTTTTCAATTCTTGAGAAATCGAACTGGAATGGTGTTTAATTAACAGAAGTTTAAGAGTTCATTAGTGGAACTTTTTTCCTTCTTGATGTGTTTGGATCATCAGTTGTGATGGTTGGGTTGGTACACAGTTAGTGTTTCTTGTACACTTTCGTTCTACTGCACATTATGGCGAGAACCACTTAACTAATAAATAAAAAAACAGTCCATCCTTACCATATTCTGGTTTGTTTGATTCGTTTTTTTGTTTACTGCATAATTCCATGTCTCAATCATTTTTTGATATATAAATCTACAATGTAGAAATAATAAAGAAACTCTACCCATCTGAAGCAATTTGGTCCCTATTCAAATGTTACTTAGTCACATGACTATATTATTATGTAGCAAAAATAAATAAATAAATAAAATAAAATATATAAATTAAAAAATATATATGTATGTATGTATGTATGTATGTATGTATGTATGTATGTATGTATGTATGTATGTATGTATGTATGTATGTGTATATGTATATGTATATGTATATGTATATGTATATGTATATGTATGTGTGTATGTGTGTTTGTATATCTCAGATCGCCACTGGTATTGGCCAGTAATCGATCAACAAGAATTCCTTTAGGTAAAATAATTTGTCTAGAGACTGGGCTGAGAAATCTGTGCTCCTACATGATCAGAATCAGAAAACATAAATTGTTTAGCAGTCTGTTATTGCTGTAATAGAGATCAGGAGTAGATCAGTAATATGTTTGGTAATGCTGACATTTCTCTTCACAGGAAACTTGAGGAACTTCAGAAGCAGCTCTCGGAGCAGAACGAGTCGATTGCTCGCTCGGAGGAGAGCCGGCGTCAGGAGCAGGCCAGAGCCAAGCAGGAGATGAATGATGCCACAGAAAGACACCAGAAAGAAGTTGGCAGCCTTCAAGAGAAAATTCAGTTTCTGGTAAGTGCACTGAATCAAATACAATGTGGTAGATTGGAATGAAGTTTGCTGTTCTGATGCCAAATTAATTTTGTGCAATTTTTACTAGTGGTTTACTGTTGTAAAGTCATTGCCTGTCACTCCATTTTGTTTGTGTTTGTGTGTTTGTGTGTGTGTGTGTACATAAACAGACTGTAGTTAATGGAAAGAAAAACAACATTTTATTAGTGTAATGATTACTTTTGTTTTTATTAAGATTCTTTTTATAGCCGAAAAAGTTACTGCTTCCCTTCCAAGCACGTGTAAAAAGTATATTAAATTCAGCACGTTGCATGTGTATCTAGATTTTTGATCGCTTGATCAGGTGCCGGATATTGATCATTTAATAATGAGACTTTTGTGGCTGAGGCGTCCCCGTAATGTGTGGGGAGAGAGAGCGATGAGGAGGTACACCTTTATGGTGTATATCAGAGCGAGAGAGTCTCAAAGTGAGCATTATGAGGTCTATGACTATGGTGGCTGCAAAGTGCAAAAGTCCTGTGTAAGTAAAGACACTGCAGACTTATTAGCACTCAAACCAGACGGGTGGTTATTGTGGTGTAATGAAAAATAATCAGGCCAGGAATTCCTTGTATGTATGCTTTTCCCACGCGTTTCGGGCTCCAGTGGTTAACTCCACCCATTTTCACTGGTGCGCTTAACTAGTGATCGACCGGTATTGATTATTTTATTACAGATACCGATACCAATTTTTTGCATGATTATGTACCCGATAACCAATATTCAGAACCGATATTTATTTACTATTATACTTCTGTTTTTGACACAATTATTACAACACCACTGAACTGAACAAACGTTTTTATTTATAATAATCACTCCCTACTTGCATGCAAATCAAAACTAGGGCTCTGAAAGTGCAAAAAAAGGTATAAAAAGGGGCACTGTTACTAAAGTCTTCAATGGTGCATAAACTACAAATCTACAAGCTGCATAAACTACATATCAGTCATTTATGTAATCTAATGTGAGTATTAATGGCTGTTATGTTTAATAAAGTTTACTAAATATAGGAAAGCAAGCAAGTAAGTATACTTTACCTCTGCATGCAGTTTCCCCTCAGACGTCGTGCTGCAATGGCGATTATGTGCGTAATTCTCAAAGCACCCACCAGATGGCAATGTTTATCGGTAAACCCGATATTACAAAACCGATAACTGATTATGGTAAAATGCTTAAATATCGGGAAAAATAACGGTAAATCGATATATCGGTCGATCTCTACCCTTAACCATACATGGCTTGGGTTAAAGCAGGGGTGTCAGGCTCCAGGCCTAGGGGGCCGGTATCCAGCACAGTTTGGTGGTTCTCCTCCTCAAACACATCCACTAAACTGGTGAGGTGAACATGGTGTTTCTGAGCAGAGAAATCACCAAAACATGGGCCGGAGTTCCACACTGCTGGGTTAAAGCCTCCTCGGTGGTTCAGCGGTAAAACTTGGTGCTGAATGAAGGGATTCGGAAGAGGCACCAGTTCAATAACCTGCTCGGGGCAAATTAACACAAACATTTTTGTCCGTTAAACCAAAGTTTGGAGACACCCAAACATTGGTATTGTAGCAACCAGGCATTGAAAATGCAGTCTAGTTATAGATCTTATTGTTGCTGATGCCAATCAAGGTGAAGGTTCATAACATCCAACCATTTAAACACTTGTACTCAGCGGAATAATAAATATTTTTAGATTAATGCTCACATCTAACAGAAGCTAATAATATAGATTTGAGTAAAACCAGGCCATATTCAGTACTTTGCAAATATCTCGGGCACCTGTGCAAATTATCTGTTTGCATTTATTCTAAGATTCAGATGTGATTTTGCTGGCAGAAAGAAGCCCACAGCTGATATAAATTCAAACGAGAAAGCGGTAAAAAGTATCAATTCTTTTCTTTGTCAATACTTTGTGAGCTGGTTAGAGGACCACAGGTTTGGTTCCAGGTTTCTGCTCAGTTTCTCCAGTCTCTGGGTGAATTAATACAATTCCATAAGCAACACACCTGTTTTAATCTACCAGTGTAAAAACAGCTAAACCAGGTATTTGATGGAGCTAATGAAACAACTACTTTGGTAAAACTTGGCTTCCATAAGGAAAGAGGTCTAAACACTTTTCCATACACAAAAACCTCCATTTACTGTATTAATGTTGATTGTATTTGTTGAAATGTTCGTGTTTTAACACTAGCGTAACACCACCAACAGCTTTTAAGCATAATATTCTCAGGTGCCTAAGATTTTTGCACAGTACTGTATAGTGCAGGGACAATGAAGGAAAACAATGGACATTTAGTGTGGTGCTGTTCTCACAGGATGTCTCTTTGCCTTTTGCAATGCTGTGCAGGAGAAGAGCTTAGAGGAGACTCAAGCTAAAGTCCAGGAAACCCAGGCGTCTGGAGAAAAGGCGCTTGCTAGTGCCTTAGAGAGCCACTCGAAAGAGCTACAAGGGCTACAAAGTCAGGTTGAGACAGCACAACAGCGTCTCTGCGTCTCTGAAGAGAAGTGCCAAAAGCTTAATAAAGAGGTGGAGGAGTTGGTGACCTTGAAAGAGAAGGTTCAGGTAAGGGAAAAGCGTAGGAGTGGAGATGTGTGGTGAGAATTGAATACAGAGACATTGAAACATGGTAGTGGTACTGATTGATGGGTGGAAATATTGAAGCTTTTATAAAGTCACCTCAGTGTATGCACAAACTGTTCTGATGCTGAATTCTGAGCTGACAGCTGTTTTATATGGAAATATAGCAAAATTTATATGGAGTTTATACAAATTTGTAAATGATTTAGCACTAAAATGCATGAAAAATTATACATATTGCAAAGAAAAAAGTGAGGAGGATATCTGGGTTTGGCAGTGTATTAGGCAGTGTCACATTCCTAACTAAATAAAGAGAACGTGGTTGTTCTGGACTTCTGGTGGTGGGCTGCAGCAGGTTGTGCTCTGTTAGAAAATCTTGTACACATGACAAAATGTAAAGACATATAGAAACCCTATTATTAGGGACTGTAGGCGAACTAATGACTGATCTAATAATACTTGGTTTAACTTCCCCTCTCTCTGTCTCCTGGCGTCTATACCACTCTTTCTTTCTTTCTTTCTTTCTTTCTTTCTTTCTTTCTTTCATCGTCTCTCACAGTTTTGCCTCTTTCTCTGTCCTTTCTTTTTCATTCTCTCTTTTTCTGTCTCACACTTCCATTCTTTTTTCTGTTTTTTTATCTTTTCCTCTCTTTTTTTCCCCCTCTCCCTCTCTCTCTCTCTCTCTCTCTCTCTCTCTCTCTCTC
>JBBMFX010058298.1:0-10944 GCA_037832545.1 Rhabdalestes septentrionalis
ACTACTACTACTACTACTACTACTACTACTAATAATAATAATAATAATAATAATAATAATAATAATAATAATAAAAAAATAATAATTATAACAATACAATAGCATTAAGCTAATAAAGTAATGCAAAACTTTGGGGATAGGTTAATTGAGTACACTAAATTGCCCCTAGGTGTTTCTGTGAGTGTGAAATGTGTGTGAGTGTGTTGCCCTGCGACGTGCTGGCGATTGTCCAGGGTGTACCCCGCCTTTGCCCATCGTAGCTGGGATAGGCTCCAGCACCCCCCTACCCCGAGTGCGGGATGAAGGGGTAGAAGATGGATGGATGGATGGAATTAATGCAAAACTAACTTAATGCAAATGTTATGATGTTATAATATTACATCCAAAATGGCAGCTAAAAACTGTAAGGTATAACTGTTAGTCGATTCCTTTTGAAATGTTCTGACAGTGTTAAAAGCCTTTTTTTTTTTTACTGTCAGGTTTGTAGTTTTATAAGACATGTTGCATCTAGTTTAGGTATAGTGCACGAGTGAGAAACTTTGTCCTGGCTGGTTACAATCTTACACGGTCCAGTTTTTTCCGAGTTTAATCGTTTTCAAATGATCATGAGCTTGATAAGGGAAAAGCTGAATCAACACTAAACTGTATAGCACTGTGGCCATGCAGGGACAGGGTGATGCATCCTGGTCAAGTGCTTTCTACATTTATAGGTCTCATGTACAAAAAAAACATTGGATTCTTCCTTCATCAGATGTTTTCATTGGCAAATCAATACAACAAACAGAACAAGGGTTTTCAAAAGGGAGACCATTCGGCTTTTATGTCACCGGATATCGGCATACCTACTTTACAACACGAACCCATGCTGAGCACATAATCCATGCTGAGTACATAATCCATTTACTATAAGTATCTCCTCATTAAATTGCATAAGTGCTTTTTTGAACCATGTTGTTTGATCCCACTTGATCTTTCAGATCTCGCAACCTGGTTTTGTATTCCACTAACATAGAGCATCTCAAACACACTTGAAATGGAGCAACCTTACACATAGCAAACACCTGAAAAGCCATTTCGCCGTGCATTTCCTCAGACCCATATACAGATTATCATGTTTTCGATAAAGGTAATTGACTTGCTCACTTGACTGATTCTTCACATCTTACATCGCAATGCGATGTTTCATCACAAACATTTCGACTGCTGTGTCCTGGTGTGCCCCACTACAAAGTTTCAGTGTTACCGCTTTAATATTGCAAAGACCACAGAAGATGAGAAGAATTACTGAATCTGTCAAGGTCAGTTTCTTTTATCACTGGCCTTGGCACCACTTGTGCTTTCATCTGCATTCACATCTAACTGCTGTCACAGAAACACAGTGTTTAATACCTCAACCTCTGCAACACTACAAAGTGCTGTTGGACGTATGTGAGTCCTCATGTGGAACAGTTAAGCCACAAAGGGTGTTAATTTGCACATGTTTTTACAGGTTTTTTATAGGTTTTCGGAGGCCCTGTCCATCAGTCAGGTCTCTCTATGACCTTTTATGGCCTGGGGTCCCAAACTCCAGTCCTGGAGGGCCAGCATTGAATCAGGTGTGTTTGAGCAGGGACATCATCAACCTCAGGACCAAAGTTAGGGACTCCTTATATCTAAACCCTACTTTAACTGGTGGACCCTGAACAATCAAAAACTAGGGAAAAAATTACTAATGAAAGCAAGTTCTATTTTGTTTCAGAAATGGAATCAAACAAATCTTTTGCTTTTCAATGGGCAGGACCAATTTTGTGAGAAAAAAGTGATTCTTTACCATCTGTATGTCCTAGAAATATCATTTACTGTGAATGAGTGGAAGTCTAGAGTCAGCTGTTAGAAATCGAAAACAGCAGGAGCTGTAAAACCGTAACAGACAAGATCAAATATGTCTTATCCCTGTTTAATCTAAATGCGTACAAGTAGATATTACTACTACCAAAAGTTGAAAATAAGTAATAATGCCAACGAAAAATTACCATCACTGTAGAAGCTTATAGACCAATGAGAGAGTATACAAAGAAAGAAGCTGCACAGCTGATTTCACCTCTGCTAATGACACTTCAATTGATGAAGTGGTGCTTTGATGCAGTCAGGGACACTTTAGCTTCACACAACAAATCACTTGGTCAAATGCATATCTGACCGTGTAGATAGGGGCCTTGAAGTAAGAGACTGAAGGCTATAAACAGAAACTCTGAGGTTGTGTGCTCTGTGCAGTAGCCTTCATTTTCATGCAAAACATGTGCATAAGCAGGTTCTGTGTTTAATGCATGATTACAGTGAGCACTGTTTTTGTGAAGACTGGGTGGGTGTTGTATTAAAAATTTACAAGATCACCTGCCGTACCACTGCATGAGCTGGGACATCTGAATGGCAACTGATGCAGTTTGATATGCTCTGTTAGTTCATGTAACTGTGATGAGTTATCATTTGAACATTATCACAATAAAGAAAATAAAATCATTTTCATGTTCTGCGTCAGACTTTTTCCTTCACTCATTGTTTTATTTGAACACTTTCACGTCTTTATACAATCTAATTTTCATCGCTTGTCACATCATTTACTATCCCAATTTTTTAAAAATTCCCAATACTATTTGCTGTTTACAGTGTTAATTCTGTATAGTTTAAAATGAAATGCTGGTTAAAGGTTTATCTTAATTAAATTCAGGTCCTTGAGGAGAATTTCTAAGTTTAAGTTTAAGTTTAACACCATCATATTGCAATACAAATACATTTGTACTGCTAGTAATTGAAAAATATCAGTTTTTTATTAATACATACTTGACTTTTGATTGTTTTCATCTTTCATCCCGCATCTGTTTTCCACTAATATAGAACTCTATTCCAGAATGTACTGGGAGGTTTGTATGAAAAGACCTTGTTAGGTTCATGAACCAAATGTAGAAATGCATTTGCCTTAAGAGATAATTAAGATTTAAGAAGACATCTGAGCAGTGTTTTTTAATCATAAGCACAATTACCCTTGAAAGGACCCAGAATTAGCTGATGACTGTGGTGATTCTCATAATTACCTTTAATGTGAGGATCATTGCCTACAGTCCTGCCAGTGGCAATTCTTTTGATCTAGGGTGGGGCTGATCATTTTTTGTCGTCTGGGGTGGATTAGGGGCGTGGCTTGAATGAAAAAAATCCCCCGGGGCACGCTAGGTATCCCAGAGGGTGTTTACATTGTCTAGACCCATGGGCGTCGTCGCATTCAATCAGAGGGAAACGTGTCCCCCTCACATTTCATAATTATTCATTTGGACCCCCCATAATTAAAATAAATAATTAGTTCACCGAGCGCTGTTGAATCTTGAATCTTTCGCAAAAAATCCCCTCCACTAAACCAATGGAAGAATACACACACCACTGGAAATCTGAGCAGCCTATCTCTGCACTGATGATACACCAGTTGCACGCGGTGAGTTGGAGGAAAACCTGGAGCAGATTTCCAGTGGTGTGTGTCCTTCTATCGATTAAGTGGAGTGGATTAAAGATTCAAGGTACAAGATTCAACAGGGGTTTCCAAACACCCCCACCCCCTAAATGGATGAGACTTTGTACACATGCAGCAACACCCCCCTCCCAAACCCCGCCCCACTCGTCCCCCTCACATTAAAAATGCTTCCAACACCTCGGTCTAGACCTAAAGAGACTTCAGAGTCCTGCCAGCTGAGACATTATCTTTTCATTACTGCAAAAAACATTGAAACAACTTCTCTTTGGAATCAGTCTCATCGCAGGATTCAGATTGCCTTATTACGTGCATTGTGATCCTGCAGATGAAATCCTATTGCTTGTCATTTTGATTTACCTTTGGATAATCTAGTGCCTCTTCGCTGCACATGTAGAGGGATAAACACCCACACTGACTTCTGTGACTGGAACCGAAAGTGTCTTCTGTTCAGCCAAGTGTGCTTGTTTGTGCTGCATAGATTTGCCAGTGTTATGAATTGCCAGTTCTGGATTATGAGGATTATGATGACATTAATTGGAGGAAGGCAAGGATCATTTTCCATTTTTCCACTGATAAACAGCATGGAGCTGTTAGGTTAGCCTTGTTTCAGTCCAGATCAGATTTATTCAAAATTATCATTTTGCGGAGGTTTTGTTGTGGGAAACAATGGAATCAGTCAAATGAGAATTTTTTTTTCTTATTTTTCAAAAGCAGTATATAAAGAAGAATGGTGAGGATTAAAAAGATCAGTTGAAAGTATAATAAAGCAAACCAAAATTAACCATATTATTTTGCATATACACCCAGAATGGTTCTTTTTTTTCAAATAAATACAGTGATTCTATAACAAAAAGAGCAATGAAAGCTCAAATTACCAGTTAAATGCATTATTGGATAAAAAAAAAAGAGAGAGATTCAGTTACAAAACAAAGAATCATTTTTTATTATTATTTAACAGAATCGATGCCTTTACTAAAGATGTAGCACCCTTGCAATCCCTGTAAAAAGATAATCTCATATTTTCTAAACTAGTAAATTCTGACCTAATTTACTTACTTTCTATTTTTGAACCACATTTGCTTCATCATGAAAGAATACTGCATTTGTGGTAAATACACCTGCAATATGAAATCTTGTATCAATTAAAGAGCCCAGTGGCGTATTATTGTTATCAGTTTACTAAAACCAAATAAAAATTTAATATGAAAAAGGAACAAATCCTAAATATACCTTATACTGGCATTTCTATATACTCTATTTATCTAAAGTCCCTGTTGGTATAATTGTTAGGTATCCCAATAACTTTGTCCATATAGTGAAGCAACAGGATCTATTTCTATAATATTCTATAATATAATTTTGTCTACCTGCAGTTTACATACATATATTATACAGTCATGCATACTCATATTCCAAGATTTTTCATGTACATCTTAGAATGCATATTTGAATTTTTTAATTGTATACTAGATTGTGCCATAGTACTTTAATCTATTTTATTATTTAAATACATTCTATTGCTTTTTTGTTGTTGTTGTTGTTGTTGTTGTTGTTGTTGTTGTTTTTTCTATTTTTTATCAATCCAATCTCTGCATTTTGCAATAAGGAAAAGCCATGTGTTTTTTGGAGGAATCTCATGATACCATGCTTTGAACTGAACGACTGCATTTTTTCTAACTTTATTACTGTACCACCTCCAAGGCCATTCTGGGTCCATATTGCTCATAGATTATGCATTTCTTGTCATTGCATTTACTTTGCAGTCCACCGAAAGCCCGCACAGCTTTTGACATTTAGAGAAGTCCACATTTAGTCACCTTTTAAAGCTGTTTCAGCAAACCCTGCTCTTTTCGCCTGCCGTGTTTGTGTGGAGACGTGTGTGGGGGCGGCTGGGTTCAGTATTGCAGCATACTTGCATATATGCTTTAATGAGTACAGAGCCTTGCTTCTTGTGGAGGTTTCGCGTGCCTGTACAGGAAAGCTACACTGCAAGCCATTGATGAGGACGGCCTTTGAGCTTTGCCTCATCCAAACACTGCATAAAGAGCCCGCTGTGCCAGACACGGACCGTTAACGCCACATTGACATCAGCAGACCTGTTTACACTCCTGCAGCTGCCATCACAAACCTTAATTGATTCATTTACAACATATGCTTTACCATTAAACCAAAAGTATATGTGTTACCGGGAACCTAATGGTCAGTTAACGAGTCTTATAGCTCATGCTGTTAATGATGCAGCCAAGGCCAGTTCAGTGTGCTGTAGGTTGTTTAAATCTTTAACAAACCACTGAGAGGATATTTGCTCATTTGGAAACATCTGACTCGATGCTTGATGCAAGGTGTGGGAGAATGGCACGATAGTGATGACCTAAGAAAAAATGACAGGTGTAGTCATGAGTTGTTAAGAAATGAGAAATCTTATTCATTTTCTGCATTAGGTTTGGTTGTTCCAATTTAATCAAGTTTTAAGTGTCTTCACTCTCTATTCTGGGTTGAGCCATGAGTCTGATTGCGTCTGTATCTAGTTATAATGTGCTGCCATGCCATCAGCTAATAATTTCTCCAGAAGTCCTTAAAGCAATGCAACAGGTGTGCAGTTGGGAGGGTAAGCGTTGGAATAGAGAAGACCATAATGATCTTCACTGAAAACTGAAACAATTCAATTATCAACACATTATATTAACAATTACAGTTACGCTCTAATCCAGAGTGACGTACATCTTCATACCTGAAGAACTAGATTCAAATCAACATCTGCTTTTAACCAAGTTACTGCCAACTAAGTTGCACACATTAGCAAACCCAGTCAAAAAGAAAAAGCTTGTACAGTGTTAGCAAGAAAAAGAGATTTTTTAATTATTATATATACAAAGTTATATGTATATGAATTATGCAAGTAATTAATTATACAAGCAATTAATCTGTGTGTGTGTGTGTGTGTGTGTGTGTGTGTGTGTGTGTTTAAACTGATTGCCATCTCTTCTGCATTCTTCCGTCTGAATTAATTCCTACCATGCCAGTCCTTCCTTGGGGTTCCATCCAGGATATCCTTCAGAAAGAGTCCAGTTGATGGCAGCCATATTCTGCTGGCTGTTCGGATATACTGTGTAGTCACCATTAAAATTTCAAAGCACACCCTTCATTCCCAGGCCTTCACATGTGAACATCACAAATGGCTCATAGTTTTTAATTTCTACTTGAAATTCAGCTTCAGATAGATCATGTTTGTGATGTTGCAACTATGAATGCTTTAAGATATTTATATATATTTTTATACCATACATAAGATATCAGGAAGGCTGTTTTTGCACACAGCGTGTAGCAGAGACATTAAAGTTGAGAAAAAGACTAAAAGTTGGCCCATTTCTTGCTCCTGCATGGCCTGCTGAATCTGTATTGCACACCCTTCTGTATCTGAAAAATTGGTAAGTGTTGTCCTGGAGGATTTTTGTCCTGCTTTATATGTTTCAGCCCGGGTTGCTTCTTACTCAGGGGAGCCAATCAGGACAGAGTTCATTTAAATATTTCTGTCATAAATTTATCAACACACATTTATATATACACACATTTATATATACATATATATATATACATATATATATATATATATATATATTTATTTATTTATTTTTATTATTAATTTTTTTTTATACACATGGGAAAGTAAGAGAAATACAGGCCCTTTAATACATTCTGTCTGGTACGCTCTCTGCATGTTTTGTAAGCTACAGCATTCATATGCAATTCTGTGTGTGTAACAGGTTAAATCTACATTTATTATCTGTATCACATGGATCTTCTGCAAAAGCTTGCATTTGCTTAATGATGAAGTCTTGCCACGTTATGACATGAAGGTCGCTGATGTAATAGTGTCTTCTGTAACACATCCTTTGGCTCAGACATGGCTGATTTTTTTTTTTCGTCATTTCCATCATTACTTGCAGTAGATATTACCCTGTTCACTGCTGCCATGGTTTTCCTAAAAAAAAAAAAAACAGTAATTGCACGGTTGTTAGGACTATTGCCACATCATCCCTCGGAGGTGTAGATACAAAATATCTATGTTTCCAATAATTGGACCATTGGTTGCTGTTCCTACTTGTCGTTTCATGTTTATATTCCAAGGGTGAAGTGTTCTTGACAGTTGGAAGTTGAGAGGCAAAACTTTCTTTCATTTTATGTTCATTTGAAGTGAGACAAACACCAACTTAACTACATACTGAGTTACAAATTTTATTTGGAATAAAAGCACATTTTTAATTTTCTTCAAGAAGTTTTGGGCACCTGTGAAAATGGTATCGTAAGACAAATAAATAAATATATATATATAGGCACCTCTGAGGGACCATGTGTGAGGTAACCCTCCCCACACACTGCTCCCCAGCCCCCGTGTTCACGGCTGCACGCTGCTTCACTTGATGAATGGGTTAAACGCACAGGAGGAATTTCGAGCTCACTGATGTTTACTTTCACTTTTAGGTACTTTCAGCTTTATATCTTTCAACAGTCTTAAAGCACTTGTTCTAAGTGCAATTTGTCCATGCACTTTGCTCAGTATATTAAAATACACTTGAATCCACTAGTTCTGTGAGAAAAGATATTTAGTTTTATAATATTTGAGCCATCTTTCTTTTAGGCTATTCGTGAGTGGGGCCGAGTAAAATGTTTTGTTTCAAATTTTATTTCATATTGGCTATTGTTTGAATGCTAAATAAATATTTTTTTAGTTTTGTGACAGATTTATTCTTTTAGTAATTTAGTAATTTAGTAATAACAATTTCGTTTTAGGTTATATATATATATTTGTTACAATAAATGTTCATTTGTTCAGAAAAGGACACTAATATCAGAATAAACATAAAGAAATTTACTGCATAGGATGACCTTTATCCTTTTTTAGTTACATAAATGTTGACCTTCACATTTTACAGCCTGCCCTGTGTTGTCTGATACCTGGTTTATTTAATCAATAAGTAAACATTTTAACAAGTGAACTGCGATGTGCTGACTGGGGACAAGTGTAAAACCAAACCTTTTGCAACCAGTTTGCAATATCAAATATGCTTTACTTGCTTTTGTGTTTCAATCCTAAAATGTAACAAATATGGTTGAAGAAGTCTACAAATACAACTATAAATCGATTTTCCTAAAAAATGTAATCTTTATGAAATATATTGTGTGTTACATTCAGTATTACTGATGATACACAGCACCAGTTGTCACCAACCCTCCACCTGCAGATCAGCATTTTTCCAAACTTTATTTAAAATTATGTTCTCATCCCCTGGCTTAACATTGCAGCCAATCAGGGACTTCAGAAGTTCATTAGCCAGAACAGGTGTTGCAGTTTATGGCTGGAACTAGATTTTCCAGGAAACCAGATCTGTAGGACCAAGGTTGGTGACCACGATACTACACTAAATTTAAAATCTTTCTGCTCTTTTGCATTTGGGGATTTTTTTCCCGTGTGTGTAGTGTTACAGACCATCGTTGACCATTGTGTGCTGTCAAGCTTTCATTTTGTGTGTCCTGTGGTCACTCTTTTGTCTCTGCCAGTGTCGTGCTGATGTTTTTCTCTGGGCCTTTGGTGTTATTGTAGTCGCTGGCCAGGGTCAGGTGACAGCGAGGGCTCGGTTTGATGGACAGACAGTGGCGAGAGGCTCCTGTGTGTGACCTGAGGTGTGAAGGGCCGCGGCTGACTGCTGATGTTATCCTCGCTCTTCGTCTGAGAGCTCACTCCATGAATCATTACAGAAAAATCTTTCAAACGGGGGAGACTCCAGTGCTCACGCGTTATCTCTTTAAGTCTTCAAAGTTCTTTTATTTCTCTGCCTTTCTAGGATCTTTATCTCTCTTCAACCTCTGTTTCAGTAAGGCTTATTTTATCTGCAGCCATGGTACTGCACTGCAGGTCAGACTTTAGATTGCTGTAAAACAGTCAGATCAAAAGAGCTTGGGAATACACTTAAATACACTGACTGTTCGCACAGAGCTGTGGGACACTAAAAACATGGCATAGAAATCTTCACACAGCCATGGAGGTATGATATTGACTTCACAGACAAGATTGAGACATGTATGTGTAGTAATGGCTAAATGAAGTGTGCATGTTGGAGCTAAAAACAATGTCACATATATGCTAAACAAGATATACATTTAAAAGTAAAAGAAGGGATACACTGAAAAATTCCGGACTACAGAGCGCACCTGATTAAAAGCCGCATGTTCTAATTTTAGAAAGAAAATCTATTTTGTTCTTGTACAAGCTGCACCGGATTTTAAGCTGCATGTGTCTCACGTTGCAATATGAGATCTGGCGGTGGGTCTGGTTATGAGTAGAGTTTAGATTCTCTCTCCGAACCCGTCCCGAGGCCAACCCGGTCCGTGCTCTATCCTCGGGCCGTGCCGGGCCGGGCCGTGATCAAGCATTAAAATGGCCCAAGTATTTAAAAATTGTTTTAAACCGGGCTCAGGACGAAAATTACAGTTAATGTGTCAGGCCGGGCTGGGACACAAGGTGCTCGGGCTCGGGTTGGGTTTCCTTTTTTGGTCCCGATCTAAGCTCTGGTTACGAGGCAAAATGTTTTGGACGGCATGGAAAAAACATGCATTAGCCGTACCGTATTTTAAGCCGCACTCTTCAAACTTTGAGAAAAAAGTAGCGGCTTATTGTCCAGAATTTATGGTATATATATATACTTCTCTGGAAAAAAATTTTTTTCAGTTTCCTAGGTTTTATCTTTTATAGGTGCAAGTACTGAACTGAACAGCTTTGCCTTATTTCTCCTAATGTATAATTTTAAAGGACAAAACATCAAAATAAGAGAAATGATGCAGTGTTTACCGAACTTGTGTAATTCAGAGAAAACAAATCTCTTGTTCACTCTTCTACAAAGTGCCGATAATTAACTTAGACCAGCTTCAAATTTCCACAGGACAAAGAACTGAAAAAAGCATGTATTGGGAAAATTCGACGGGACATAGGACCTAACTTTCAGGTAACAATAATGCAGTAATGTTCAGGGGTGGGTTTCTCAATAACGAACACTCTTAGAGCCCTTAGTAGATTTTCTAAGATATATCTTACCTAAGTTGTTTACATTTCCACGAGTGTCTCTCGAACTATCTCTTAGGAAGTCTCTTAAGTTGCAGGGCCATACTAGTCAAATAGTCTAGTGGTAAGAGTGTCAGCTCTGTAATCCCAGGACCAGGGTTCGAATCTGCCTTTTGGCGGTCCAGTGTGGTAGTTTTTCAATAAAGATAGTCTGGAGTATCGCAAAATAAAAGCAAAAATGATTTTTTAATAAGAATAACTACGTGGGTATTGTTGTCTCAACAATAAATTCTAGTACGTAAACTCTACTCATGGAATTCCTTAGTAAATATTACAATGAATTTCTGTGTGGAAATTGTAACCAAGCTTTTTTAAGATAGATAGATAG
>JBBMFX010058308.1:0-10944 GCA_037832545.1 Rhabdalestes septentrionalis
AAGTGGCAGCCACCTTACATTTAATTATATTCAGGAAACAGCTGATATTGAACTGATGTTTGGAAGTTATTTTCTTTTCTTTTATCTTTTTGTCTATTTATCCTCATTCATAATGATCAGGAAAGAGGAAACCAACAATAAAACAAAAGAAAGTAGTAAAATATAGCTATATTATTATATCAAGATGAAGGAATAGAAGAGAACTCTGGAACAGAAAGTGTTTTAAATAAAATATACACTACAGTTTAGAAAAGACACTTCCTACATAAATTACTTGAAATTGTTTGCATGAGCAAGACCTTTGCACACTGTGGTATATGTATAGTCCATAAAGAGTTCAACAGTTACATTCTGTTGCAGTTGTATGGTTTGGTTTCTCTCTTCCCCGTTCCCTTTTTCACACACAGGCACACACACACACACACACACACACACACACACACGTACAGCAATACTTCCTGCTGGCTGAAGCTGTGTTTGACTTTCACTGTAAATTAACACCAGCATCATTTAGCAGAGTTTGGCACTTGTGTCTTTCTCTTTGCTTTGACATCATTAATGCAAATGCTCTGCATGCTTTTAATTATTCAAATAAATGCCCTTTAATGTTGAAAAGCATGTTTATAGAAATTTAGTTATTCACATGTAACACTTTAAACTTTAATTCCAAATATAATTGTTCTCCAGTGATATAATTTGAAGTTGGAGCATGAATTAAATAGGTTCATATGTGATTTTATTGTCCTCATTATTTAAGTATCTGAGGTCCAGTGTATTGCTGATTGTACATGTCTACTGATATCTACGTGTATATGTATATGGTAAATGGGTTTGGTTATGGGTTACTTGCCTCTAGACCAGGGGTGACTAACGTGGTGCCCGCGGACACCAGGGTGTCCCTAACGACCATATGAGCAGCCCATGGACCGGTCCAAAATATAGCACAACTCACCAGTGAGCAACATCTAACATGAAATTGTATCCTGTTGCTATTCTTCTTTAATCACATTTTCATTTTTATCTATTTGAAAATGACAATATCTTTTTAAAAAAAAGCATTTAAAATATGTTCATTATACATGACGTTTAGGTAAACTCTATACTAGTATATGAAACTTGTAGCCCTTCATGTGGATCAGTACCCGTGATGTAGCTCTCCGTTTCAGAAAGGTTGGTGACCCCTGCTCTAGACCAAGAGGTCTTGGGTTCGAAACCTACCTTCAGTATACCACCACCGGATTCTTGAGCAAAAAATGTTGCTCCATAAAGACTGTCCCCTGTAGTTAGGGAAGGGAAGTCACTGTGGATAAAAGTGTGTGTCAAATGTATTCCTTTCCTTATAAATGTTACAGATTAAAGAATCATTAACTTGTAATTGTACCGCTATGAAGCGGTGAAACTGAAGCAACAGTAAATGACAGCATAATTAATAAGATGTCTGTTTTAAGTATTGGGTTTAAAAGAGACAGTTTGTGTTTGGGGAGTCTGAAGTTTGTGCAGAGACCTTCACTGACTACTTGGCCTCTCAGTTCTAAACTAAATATAATGAGCCAGTGGTTTTCAGTAGTCATAAAGCAGGGTTGATTGATTGACCCATAATAGATCTCCGGAGCCAAAAACAACTGCGTATGTTCTTTGCTGTTCTTTTTCTCTCTCCTTTTCCTTTTTACAGCAAGCTAATATTTCAAGCCTTGCACGTGAAAAGGATTTTGTTTTGAGTTCATTTTCATGTGTAATGTTGTAATATGGATTTTGTAACTTCCATCTTGTATGATTGTCTGAAAATTCAGCTACATTTAAGAGCTGTTGATTTTAAGCCTTACACCTAAAAAGTAATTGATATCACTCAAAAAGGATCATTCCTTAGTTACTCAATTAATTTGCTGTATGTGTGAGTTAACTCAAATATATTATATTGGCTAGAGGTGTTGTGCCTCTCTCATATGTGAGTCAGACTTGTTGAGTAGTTGCGAATTGTAGTTATAAGAGTCAGAACAGATTAAGCTGGCCCCCTGTAAGTTTCCATAAGTCACAGAATGAGACAGCAAAACTAATTTTAGAAATTTTAGAGCTCCAGCAATTGAGCTATTATTTTCCAAACCTTTGGTGAGACCCGACAAAGAATAGAACACATGCAATCTAATAACTTGTCTAGGACTTTTTTTCTGCTGTACAAATGTAGGAATGTTCTTGCTAATGATGCATTTCTGTACGTCATCGATTTCCATTGCAGTGAGCACATAAATGTCAACCTTCTCCTTCTCAAGCATGGTAACACTTGTAACTGAGGCCAGTATCAAAAAGTAACTGCTAAATAAGATGTTTCTGCAAAAAACATTATGTCAAAATTATGTTAAAATACCTTTAATTCCCATAATAGTCAAAGGACAAGACACCATTGTACTGTTTGTGAGTGTATGGATATATAAGATCATCTTGAGCCTGAATCAGGAGTTTTGTGTGTCCAGTGTCACATAAATCCAGTGATTTTCAAAACATTGTAATTCACGAAACTTTGAAAACAGAAACAAAATTTTTCAGGAAAAACTGGACTGATTCTTGTACAAATGTTTGTGTTTACTTTGATGGATCATGTGTTGGGGATATTGTATTTCATGTAGGTTACCACAAGTTTATGTGTACTCGTGGAAAAAGAGTGTCCATAATGTGAACTGACCCTGTGATTGAAAGGTTGGTAAGCAGTCTGAGATATAAGAGAAGAACAAAGGAGAGAGAGGCTTGGCATCTCTATTTTCCACACATATCCTCACAGAGATGAAATGCAGTTTTCTGATCCACAGTGACACTTAGTGGCAAAGCCAGTGTGTTTATTCTGTTCTAGAGAGAGAAAGATATGGGAGATCTATTTGTATACACAAATACACACACTCACAAACATGCACACAATGTATAATATATATCTATATATATATATATATATATATAACCAGTGTGTGTGTATATATAAGGGGAAGGGTGGAGGGAGAGAGAACGAGAAAAAAAAGATGTTAGAGGTATTACAATTAATACCTTACCATTTGTTTTCCTTTACCATTTGGTTGTGTTTCTACTTGTTCTTCCTCAGTCTGGATTTAATCATTTAAAATACTCCGTTCTAGCACACTGAAACTGTTGAAAGGTAAACCTGCCTAGTTTCAATTACAGAAATTTATCATCTGAATGATAATTTTGCATTTTTGCCACAACAGTAACTATGGCCAAACACACTGGTGAAAAGATTATGGTCAGGTCTCTATAGATCCAGAAAATTTCCAACATGTGTCTCTGTTCATGTCTTACTACATTTCAAAATTAATTGCTTTCACACATCAATAACATCATTTAATGTACTAATCTGTCCCTTTTTCAAAGGTAGATCTAACCCTTATATTTCACTCACCAAAAATGGATGGTTGACATTTCCAGATCTCTATCAACATTTCAGATCCCATAAACAATATCTGCCTTTGGCTGGTTCAGTTTTAAATCTAAAAGGAAGATTGTTTGTAGAGACTTCTTAATGGAAGACAAAATTTCCCACTTTTTTGGATCTAATATGGGCCAGATGTGGATAAGTGTATCCATATTTGCCCTAGGTCTTCCAGGGAATATCCCCTATATAATATGAACAAGAAAGGACTGAAACAAAAAAAAAGATCTTTATGGACCAAATGTGCTTGCTTGTGTGTGTGGGCACTGTGTGGGTGCATGCATGTGTGTGGTCCTCGCTGTTGTGACTCTAAATTAATTGCAATACCTGATATGTGGATGATTTAAATAAGTGAAAGTACACATTTGTCTTTAATGCAAACTGCATGAGATTGTGTACCTGTTTTTATATATTTCACATATTTATTTCAAATGCATTTTTATGCACCTCTGCTTTTCACAAGGCTGAGCATGAATAGTAACATATTCAAGTCTATTAAGTCATTACCTACACGGCAATCAAACAAATAGTCTCCCTGTTGCACCATCAGCCTTGAAAAGTAATAAGCTGAATAACAAACAGTTGGAATAGCATTCAGAGTTGGGAGAAGGCCTATGTGTCAGCTAGGGAAATAATATATTGATATGTCAAGTCAACAAACCACTGAAACATCCATCTATGATTATTTAAGTAGGAATGAATGATAGTTTTTTCTGGAAAATGTTCAGCTTAATGACATTTCTGTATTTTCCCTTCCTTGCCATGGTCTCATGCTGTGCTTTAGACAAGGCGAATGTCACTGGATGAATGTCTGTCCTTCCTTTTCATACTACTGTTGCATCTCAGACCCCTAGGCTGACCGATTTAAGAGAATTATGTTTACCAGAATCTACCAGGAAGGACCATAGCAGGCTGGATGCTCTTGCTTGGAATCTGACTATATAATCTGGAATTGCTGAAGGCTTCACTCATGTGTGATTCAGTTCAGATTTGAATATTTTTTTCCTCATGTCTGTTTATTTCTACAGAAATTCCCATTATATTTTTTGAGACTGCATAGGTGGTAGCATAGCTCAAGACTGTTTTCTCACATTGTTTGTATAATAATGAAACCTCTGTAGATTGGCAACAGATGTTCAAATTTTGAACAAACATTCTGGTGAAGGCCAGTTGAATATCAGCAGTGTTAGGATCAATGTTAGAATTTGGACTAGGGTGACAGTAGTTTTTAAATTGAGGTTAAGGTTAGGGTTCGAGTTAAGACCAGGTTTATGGTTAGGGAAAATTCATGTCTGCAATAATTGTGCATATTGTTGCTGTAATATCTTTTATCTATTTTTTTGGTGTTTACCAGTTTTTACATAATGTGAGGGTACCAGCAACATTGACTGGTATTAAAGGTCCAGATCATTGTTTCCCCATTTCTGTAAAGTTACCATTAAAGAGGTTGTGTTTTGACAGTGAAGATTTGCTAGATAATTACCTGTTTTTGGCCCCATGGTGATGCAGTGAATAGCTCTGTGCCTTACACCTCTGAGTTTGAGGGTATGAATCTGGATCTTGGAGTTCTCCTTTTGGTGGGGTGGGTTTCCTCATGGGCCTCTGCTTTCTCCCACATTCCAAAGACACTCACTTCATGTAAATTGGGGATTCTAAATTGACCATGGGATATGAGAGTATTCGTAAAAAATGTGTGTGTGCCCTGCCCATGGTATGTCCCTTCCTTGTGCCCACTGACCCATGGATAGGCTCTGAGTACCCGCAACCCTAGTAAGGGTTACAGAAAGTGATTGAGAATTAACTGATTATATGATGAAACAGAGCAATAGAAATAATGCAAAATGGCTTCAAAACCATCTTGTTACTTTGTTCCTCTGTAAAGTTGTTTGAAGACACAAAGTTTTGTCAATAGCATGCTACAGAAGCAGTCAAAAGAGATTAGCTTGAAAACCACTGAAGAATTC
Organism: Rhabdalestes septentrionalis; assembly: GCA_037832545.1. NCBI lineage: Eukaryota > Metazoa > Chordata > Actinopteri > Characiformes > Alestidae > Rhabdalestes > Rhabdalestes septentrionalis. The sequence goes on from JBBMFX010058308.1 coordinate 5,395, forward strand.
CTTTAACATAATGTGGTTGTACTGCAGCAACAGAAGCTGAAGAGCAAGAGTGGGTGACTAATCTCCAGCGCACGTGCAAGACCCAGAGAACAGCCTCTGTTCTGAGAAATCTCCTCCAACAGCTCATAAAATGACACAATAAATGACTCGAGGTGCTCACCTCAGGGGAAAGGCTGACTTGGCACCTCTCTCCATTGTTTTAGGGTGAAATCTGACGACATGGGATCACCTCCTTAATGAGTGGAAAAGAAAAGCAGCAGGGCTAAATTTGCATTGTTGGTTTGGATAGTGTTTGGGAAGCCCAATAGCAGAGTGGAAAAGCCCAATGCCATCTGTGGTCTGAAAGCACACAGAGCTCACAGGCTTTCACTCTTCAGGCCCTCCACAAACCCATGTGGTACATTTTCACGTTCAGAGGCACAGATTAAATAAGATGAAGTGCATTCATCAGCCAACTCTCCTGAGAGCTTTAAAGTAATCCGACCCTGGGGAAAACGCATACTTTATTTGGTGAGGTTGATCATGATGGCAAAATATGCTCATGTGATGGTTTTCCATCTGCCACCCTGTTCCTAAAAATACTGTATAAATTATGACTACATTTTTAACACATTTAAAATGGCTACAAAAGGCTGAAAACCACCTGTTGCAGTGTCTCAGAGCTAATTAGATTAATTGCCACGTGTTGTTAACATGACTGTATATAAAAAGACCATTCCAGAGAGGCTCTCAGAAGTAAATTTGGGGAGTCATCATGGGCAATAATTAAAGAATACTGATTTTTAGCATAATGTGAAGAATTAGAGGATTTCATAATCTATGATACATCATATTACCAAAATCCAGTATAATATGTCTGTGAACCTCAGGCCATCATGTAGCACTGCATTTAAAACAGACACTACTCAGTAGTTCAAATCACTGCGTGAGCTCAGGAACACTTGTGAAAACAGTGTCTGTGAACACAGATTCACGATGCAGCCACAACTGAACAATTGAGTTAAAACCATGCCAAAAGATACAATATACTAACATTATTCAAGCTCATATAAGATTTACTGAGGTAAAGTGGAAAACTTTCATATGATCTGATAAATCACAATCTGAAATTCTGGAAATCATAGACATTGCATCCTCTGGGTAAAAGAGAAAATACCATCCATATAAATACTGTTTATAAGCAAACAGTTCAAAAGCCAGAAGCTGTGATGGTATGTAGGTGCATTAGTGAACATGTGAGTGTGTGTAGCTTGCACATCTTGGAGGGTACCACTACTGCTGAGTTATATATACAGCTGCTGATTTTAGAGCCTTTTTTTTTTGCTTTCTCTGAGCTTTTCGACACTGCCTTTTCTTTTTTTACGGTCCATCTCTGACAATTAGCTTGTGTTGCACTTACTGTTTGACATTTTTGCCAGATTTTGATTACGTCTGCATAACCTCTGATTGGTTCGGATTGGGTCAGCCCATCTCGAAACCAGCCGGCTGTCGCCAATTGGGCCAAATGCTTAACATTTATTATTATTATTATTACTATCATCAACATCATCATCATCATCATCATCATCATCATCATCATCATCATAATATTCACATCTTGCAAGAGATAAAAGCTGCCTGCATGTAAAAACAATACATATAAAAAAATAATAAAATGACCGGCCCATATTTAAAAAATGGTCCTGCCCTTCTGGCATTTGCCAGAATTGCCAAATGGCCAATCTGCCCCTTTATACAGGTTTTAGAGCAACATATACTGCCATCTAGACACTGTCTTTTTCAGGGAAGTCATTATTTCAGGAAGACAATGGTAAATCACATTCGGCACATATTAAACCAGCGTGGGCCTCCAGCACAGCATAGAGTGAACAGTACTAGACAATGCACATTGTTCACAGCAATCCTTTTTCCAAAAAATGCATGTGTTTTTCTGTGGGATTCTTGTGTCTTCACCTCTTTGGAAACGGGGTTGTAAGAATTTAATGTGGGCTGCTTTAGTAGGCCATATTTTGTCCACAATATGGCAAATAAAAACCTTAACTTTTATAATAGAAAGAATGAAAAAAAAAATCCAGAATTGTGTGTGTGGACCCCTAAAACTACTTGACACTTTCTTAACAATAAATTTCAACACATATAATCATGTGATTATCTGTTTTTCTTCCACTCAAAAACAGCACTGATGTCATTCACTGCTCAAGTTATTAACACATTTTATTTCACATAGTGTCATATTGTCATTCCTACATATTACTCCAAGGACCAAGGGCACAGATCCAATCAAAGACAAGTCATACAAACTTAGACAATTATATATGTCTCCTCTTTTCACTTTATATATAAAAACAGAAACAGCTATACAGTATGTTTCATGAATCTTGAAAAGCACTGTTAGGTGAACATTCAGCCAGATACATTATATATATGAAAGAGTTTTAACTGTAGCTTGCAGAGCATAGTGCCGCCTTCAAAAATGTTAAACACACGGTCTTGTCTACAGTAACATTCATCCCAACATACGTTACTAATCATAATCATACACCTAGAGGATTAATCACTGCTGTGTAATATGTTCAATATGGCCATTGACAGAGAGTAAATCTCCATATAGGGACATGCAGGGGCAGACTGGGACAAAAAACGGCCGTGACATTTAGAGGTAGAACGGCACACCACATACAATTACCCAGAGCACCCATCTTTGTGCTCCCATGAATGTGTATACCAACACAGTATTATTCAATAGTATTCAACCCAGTCAAAATTATGCAGCTGAATATTTCAATGAATATTTGGAAAAAAAGAGAGAGTGGATGTCCTACCTGTCTGTATATTATTCATAAATACCTACACTAAACCAGCCCAAAAAATTGCCTACTACTCACCCCAGAACCAATAATTGACCTTACTTAAAGAATATACTAAAATGTCTATTGTTTTATCAAGTGTAGACAATGTTTCATAAAAAGCAGCGGTAGCACTGTCGATATTATTTGCTTATTTCACACGGGTTCATAAATGTTACAAGACAAACTTGTAAAGCATTTCTATTGGTCAATTCCTTATGAAACTTAGGCTTGGTATCAAAATGAGCTCAGCTCCTGCGGGGCTACTGTGGTTTCAGTTGGTCTGCGAAGGTATGATGTGCATCCCAATTAAGCAGTTACTAAGATGGCAATTTTTCCATGACTCAGTTGGTGTTATTTCTCCCCCTTGGCTCCGGAGTGTCTGTGGAAGCCTGAGAACGGAGGACATGTTCTGATACAGATGGCTCTTTACTGAGACCTCCTGAGGCCTTTGTGGTCAGTGCGATGGTCCATGCATCAGGGGCTGTCTAGACAAGATAATGGCCTCTGTGCTTCAGATATGCAGGAACATGTTCTCTGCTTGATACATCTTCTCCCTCTTTGCAGCTTATCTGTGTCTATTATGGGTGGATTGTCAGTTGTCGCTCAACTCCTGAACCCAGATTTGGAGCATCAAAACAGGTTATGCCTCTTTTCCTGACGTGTGCTGTTCAAAAAGTGAACCATGAGGCTTGACCTTTGCTGAGGTTTTAGGTCATTAGAAGAGAAAAAAATCACTCAGCGATTAGGGGTGTGAATCTAAGGCGAGCCTTATCACATGTTTGTGCAGGATTCTCTGATAAGATCTATTTCAACAGTGCCCCGCTGGTTATTATCAATAGAAGCTTTAGGATTATCCCTTAGAATCTGAAAGTTTTTGCTTTTGTTTTGAGTTGCAAATTAAATGCAGTTATATGATGATGCATTTAATAATATAGTGAGTTACTCTATAAGTTACATATATATTCTAATTACATTTTGCTTGGACCACTTTTTTGGACATTAAAATCTTTACAAAAATGTAAACAATGTATTTATTTACTGCAAAGAGCAAGACTGAACACACCTCAGAATCTTTCAATCAAATAAAACATATGGAAATATGGATGCAATGAAATGAACTATTACACTCTAATAATAAATGAATTAAAAAGATTTCCAACACATAGAGGGTTCTCAAAGGCTGAAATTAATTACTGTTAGGAAATGAGAAAATAATAGAAATAGAATTGAATAGAATAGAACTCTTTTCTATAATTGCAAGATATAAGATATCTCAAATAAAGTGTTTTATATGTCATTATTTGTGACAGAGAAAACTACAGGACAGATGTGTAGGGGTGGAGACTGGTTTAAATCACACTCCAATGTGTTAAAGTGATCCAGTATTGAAAGAGAACATATTAAAATAACCCTGGCTCAGGACCTGTATACAAAAAATGACACACTTGTACTATGAGTTAAGCTCTATGTTTTAAATGTTTCTTGACACAACAGAATTTTTTTGCCTTAATAATCCCAGAAAATAATCAAAAGCATGAAAGACTTGGTGGGAGTTTAGGGGTGATGCCTAATTTAAGACCATCAGTTCATATTTTCCTTTCAGATTAAAAGCAATGTGATGCGTTCAGATCTCATGACTGGAGTCTGAGTCAGAATCAATACAAAATACCAAGAGTTGCTCAATAATGCAGGGTTCATGTGGAGATCAGATGTTTGAAACGAGCTATCAAAAGGAAATTCCATGGACTACATATTTCGGCAAAAATCCACACTTCCCGGTATATGGCAATTCATCAGATAGGAGAAAATAATTTGTCACTAAAGAGAAAAGAAAGCCATTCAGTGTGCTGTGAGGATACAAATGAATGATCAGTGACATGATGGGCATGTATGGTGTCAAGCAGCTTGAATGTGTTCTTTTAATGTATTCTTTTCCTCCTCGGCTTTCAGGACTGAGAAATGTCATTCCCATAGTGAACATACTCAATTCTTTTTTTGTCTACAACAGTAATTCCTTTCCAAGAGTCAGCCTTGTCACCGGAACTACAATTCCATCTTACTATAATTTCTTCAATTCAAAGATAGAATCGGTAATGTGATACTTTCTCATAATATCCTCTGGTTACTCCCTAAATAGCGCTTACAAAGCACACTTGTCTCTTTTGTTTTTCATAAACCAATAAAATGTCTGCAGGCAACCACATGAAAATTGATTGCCTCTGGATGAAAGCCTTGCAGGGCGGAGTCTGAAGAAAGGCTTGGTTTGATGCCAGAAGAGACACTAGAGAGTGCAGACAAACACTTGTTGGGGTGGTGCTGCCTGATATTCATAAATCCACATGTGTCTGCATAAAAAAATGCTTTTGGCTCAGAATAAGTAATTTAATTTTGGAAGTTAAAATGATGCATAATGCATTTGTTAGAGGACTGTCACGGCGTGAGCCGCAGGTGAAGGAAAGGATGGAGGGGAGGATGCTTGTCAGCGGTGATACTTGTTTATTTGGATTTCAATTTGAGACACAGAGCCCAAACGAGACTCGTGGGGTGGCTCGTGCTCCTCAAAACAAAACAGGGAAGGAGAAATCAACCTAAAGAGTCCTCTGGCAAAATCCAAGCACAGAAACTGAAACTAACAAACCAAAAGAAAAGCAGGCAATGGGTTCAGCGGGTCGTCGGAGGACCACGAGCCTAAAGGGGAAAA
>JBBMFX010058319.1:0-10944 GCA_037832545.1 Rhabdalestes septentrionalis
TTTTTTAATGCTATTTTAATCCACATTATTGTACCAAATACATTGCCGATTATAGCAGCAAAATAAGCTAGGTCATTTGCTTAGTTGATTTTGTTTACCCATACCAACGGTTGCTAAGGGAAGAAAAGCCATGCTTTTAAACAAGGGTATCTTCAATTTCAGCCCAATTTGTCAGTAATAGCAAATGCACACGGATTTGACAGAAAATTAAGCAATTTAAAAGAAGAAAAGAAAAGAATTATATGGGCGTACGGTAGACGTTTCTAGTGGGCATTCCCAAGTTGAAATCATGGATATGTTTTTCTTGTCGTGGTGTAACGTATTTTTTTTGTCTCAATCTGTATTATAGTATGCTTGCCCTCCTAAATCTGTAACGCATAAAGTAAAAGAACGAAAAGTAATCTAAAAGTAGATCTACAATCGCAAATTTAAACTGATATAGACTTCCATGAGCCAGCAAGAAGACAAAAGGATCGCACAGCTAACGACAACATTAACTGTAGCTACGAAGTTTCAAGGTAGTACAATAGGTTTTATTTGTTGCACTTTATACCATCGTCAGATTTATACATGTCAACTTGCATCTGGCAAGCTAACGGCCGGCCACCTCTCAACTACATGAGCGCACTTCTCCACAACATTCTGACAACCCATGTGTAAACCTGCTGTTTATCTAAGTTATTGGTTTATTAAATATGACACGGGTGGGTAAGATTTGTGATTTCGCTTACTTTACCATTTCATTCTGTTGGTGTCCTTACATTTATTTGTTTCTGACCCTGCGCATGATATGACTGCCCCCTAGCTACGATGATGTGTGTCTTCTTTGGGATAGCTGCAAAGCAACAATTGCAGATTATAACAGGCACTTGGCATTTTGGTTCACTTTTATAGACATTTCCATTTCTATTTCGAACTTTCTGGATTATTCAAACAAATAATGTTTGTTATGGTACGATCTGGTTGTGCTATGTTGCTACCTGTCTCTATAAACAGAGATGGGTAACCTGGTGCTAACATTAACGTGGGGTAATGGAATTAGGCTGTACTGATTATAATTTGAGATTCAACTTAATGTATCAACTTAAGCCACCTTCTTTTCACCTTTTCCGAGGTAAAAAGCGGCAAAGGTAGTTATGTCACCATCATTCTGCTTTTACAACACGGTGCGCTGCACTAGTTTGACCCACAAGTGGCATGATAACGGAGCAGCTAGCCATCCCAGGCAATGCTGGCGTTTTTTTTTTTTGGTTTGTTTTTTTTGAGCGAACGTGATGCCCATAATCCGTCCCTGATGACGTCACTTAACGGACGAGCGCGCCACCCTGGCCATGGCGCGCCTTCGGGTCTGTAGCAGGCAGTCAGATGTTGTTCGTGAACTTGGTTTGTCTCAAAGTGTCATCAGCAGACTTGCATCAAGACACAGAACTACTGGCAGAGTTCATGACAGACCCAGGAGTGGAGCCCCAAGAGTGACAGACCGCAACGATGACAAGTACACAAGGACCAGTGCACTCAGACAGCGTTACTGCCACACAGCTGCAGGCCCTTTACGAGGTGTGAGGGGTACTGAGAGTGAGGTTTTGCTTTTCAGACAGTATAAGATCAGCAAGAATCTGTCAAACATGCCATGGCCAGTAATGGGGTGTATGTAAATTGACACCCCTAAAATTCTTGAACACTTAGAAAACCATCCGACTGACGCAAGTAATGCGGAAAGAGTTCTGTTTGAAGGCCTACCAGAGACGATCCAATCAAGAACAAAAGACATGAGCAACATCAAAGAAATGGCAGAGAAGGTCGGCAGAGGTAAGCAGGGACAGGGATCAATGACTTGTAGCATCTGTTAGGTTTATTTCTAGTACACATGGACTTGAGTATGGATCTCTTCTTGCCCCACTCACATGTTGACGTTTTATGTGTGCAGCAGTATTCTTGTTCAGTAATGGATTTCCCTCTCAGTATTAGCTAGTAATGCAATATTGTAAAATGCTGTGAAAGCAGTGATTAGTTAAGTTTACTGCAGATGAGTACGAGCTTGGTAGGGTTGATGATGCTGAGAGGCGAATTAGTTAACATGTTTCTATGCATGTTGCTTGTATGAATGGAATAAAATTCCAGATCTGGAAATGCTGCATGAAATCACCTTTAAATATGGCATGTTTATGTGCACATTTACACACACACATATGCGTGTGTGTGCACATTGCCCAGTAGTAGAAAATAAATATCAAGATATAAAGCCTTTTTGTCCACCCCTATACATTTCTTAGCGACAAATTTTTAAGATGTGATTAGGTAAACCTTGTCCATTTCAATTGACCACACGAGAAGCCGAGGATAAAAACAGAGATTCTGCTTCTTTAGCAGTAAGGTAGGTGGATACAACCTTTATTTCCTGCAACCTGGTGCTAAAACTGCACCCATTTACTCCACTGTATTTTTCCAGAGCTTCATGATCTGAAGAATATTGCCAAAAGGAACTGTTACATTACCTTCTGACTATATGAAGGCTTTTTCATTAAATAAACAACAACCATGACAACACTGAAGTCCCAAAGTCTGTTGAAGTGCTTTGAAAGGTCCGAGTGTGCCGAGTAATGAAATAAATTTAAACGTAAAATATAATTTTGTACAGTGCAAAAAGGCAGCCGCAGCTTGGACTTCAACTGATGTGGCAGTTTGCATTATCAATGCTGTAAAAGGTAGAAAACACAGTCACACACACACACACACACACACACACACACACACACAAACACACACACACACACACACACAAAGCCAGTTTTAGGTCATAATTCCAATCAGTCCTTCATCTCCAGTCCCATTTCCTTCAGGGCTATCGCATGCCGTTATGATGCCCAGGCCAAGTTCTGCAAGATCCTCCTGCATGCTTGTGGTCATCATCATTTTAGGTTCCAGACGGTTACACAGTGTTCTGTAGGAGGGCAGAGGGTAGCCCAGTTCTCGCAGGAATTCGTACCCTTTGACTCCAACAGCGCAGCGGATCTTGCGGGCAGTCAGGACCGTGTCATGTGACCACACAGCCCGCCGTGAGCGCTTAGCCAGAGTCAGGGCCCGGATCTGGTCCTCATAAAGAAACATCTGAAGGCCTTTCTCCATCTTGCTCAGTTTGTGGAGACGTTTCTTCATCTCCTCTGCCTGCACCACAAAAACAGGTACATGAGAAAAGTTTTGTGATTGTTTAACACCACCGCGGGGTGTCTGAAGATATGAACTTTATGCTGTGCTAAACTGCTACATTAGCCAAAACTGCAAAAGAAGCAAATGTCAGGCTCCAGATGAGACTCGGCTAATAGATTTGGGTTGATTTGAGTGCAAATTGAGTTTTAGGCCAAACCATTGCTTAAAGGAATGGTTTAGTATAACGTGTGAGTAACTCAATTTACCTCAGAGTTAGTTGATCAGCTAAGTCATGACTGGCATTCAAATTTTGCTTCTTCAGCTTAGCACAGGACAAATAGTTCTTATCTCACAGCCACACAGCATCCACAAATCACCACCACGTTATTAAAGGGCTGAGAAAATTTGGGCAACTAATTATAGAGATTTGCATAACAACTGGCTTTTAGTGTATTTTAGCTATATAAGCTATGTAGCGAAAATTTTAAAGCTAGCTGTCTGATGGGTCATCTAGCCAAAGAAATAAAGTTAACACTGTTCAATTAAATTTAGTCAGTCAGTCAAGTCAAGCTGCCATCCTGGAAAAGAGACATTTTTCTCGACAATTTTTAAATTCTCAAAAGGTATAAACACTCCATTACAGATGATAATGAATGCTGTAATATGGAGAGAGTGCAAAAAACAGGTTTAAACTAATTGAGTGTGCTCAGCTAAAAAGCATTTTTTTCCCTCTCCTTATTATGGCCCAGTTCTCATTTGTGCCCTGGATCTCTCTGCATTAATCAGGCCCTGTCCTGTGTGTTTTCTGGTGGAGAATGAAGTACTGGCCTCTCTCTGGAGCCGGGCGATGTGCTGCTGCTGCTGCTCCAGCTGACTTTTATAGTGCTGGCAGAGAGAACAAGGCCGCTCCTCCTCTGCTCTCTGTCGTCCTTCCTCTTCTGGATCCACTCGGGGCTGCCGCCGGGCATAACCATGGTCCCCGATGTTCAAATCTTTGTCCACTGTATCAACAAGGCAAAAGTAGATATTAACTCAGTTCTCCAATTTCGTATTTCTCAGTCCTGGTCCTTGAAAATCCTGTGGAGAGGCTTGATGAATCAGGTATACTCAAACAGGCACTAAAATATGGTTGGATCTATTTTCCCAAGTCCTGTTTTTTTTTTTTTTTTACAAACATATGTGAACACGATTTCTCAGTGCCAAGCGAACCAGGATCTAACGTATCTAACAGGATCATATTCTATAAATGAAGGTCCATTCCTATTTGTATGGCCAAAAATAGCATTTAACATTTTTCTGGATGGAATAAATGACAGGTTGTTTGTATGGAGGTTTGGTTGCTTCTGATTGCTCTAATTCATCAACATGCAGGTCATGGGGAGACCGGGAGGAGAACAGTATGCATTGAAACTTTAACAATGTAATATTCCATTTTTTTAAAAATCAGCTATTCATGAGATCTGCGCTTCATATTTTCCCACTTACAACAGATAACACTTGATCATTTACACTATCATAAACACTGCAGCTCTTGTGATTTGCTCATGCAATTTCAATATAAATGTTAAAGCAGAAAAGACGTATAAAAACAACAGGATCCAAATGTGCAAATTTTGGGCCAATGCAGATGATTTCATGTATACTGTCGTCATATGAAATGAACTATATTGATGCTGAAGCACTTATTAAATTTTCTGACTTGGGAGAATGGATTAAAATAGGACTACAAATGTTATCCTGCATTTTGATCATAACTGGCCTGTTTTCCTATTGAACAGGTTTGGATTTTTGACCAGAATCTCTTTTCTATGAGATGATTAACAGCTGGAAAGCCATATTTGACAAAATGCCAATTCACAAGTATATGAAATCATCAAAAATACCTGGCTCATGTTTAACAGGGAGGGTAACATGAGGAGTGATGCGTGAGGGTGGGTCTGGGACATTGAACAGTGTAGGGACTGCATTGGGCTTCAGTTTCCTTCCCCCTGCTGGCGAGCGAGCGACTTCTTCAAACTGGCTCTCCTCAAAATGATCCTGGAAGCCATGGATTAAAAAAGGAAATTTTGGTAAAAGGACAACACATCTGAGCCAGTGTAGGCTTCTGCATTTTCCCCCCGACCCAGCTGCATGAAAATACACTTTATGGACAAAAGTATTGGGATACACCTGTATTTCTGGTTTGGGCTAGGTCCTTAACTTCCAGTGAAGGGCTTAAACTTAATGCTTCAGCATACCAAAACATTTTGGACACCGCCATGCTTACAACTTTGTGGACACTGTTTGGGACAGAACCTTTTCTCTTCCAACATCAATGGGCACACATTCCTACAGAAATACTTGTGGAAGCTGTTATAACTGCAGGATCAACAATCTCTGCAGAGACTAAAATCCACTGATCTGATGAAACCAAAATAAAGATTTTTGGCCTGAACTGTATTCATAATCTGCAGAAAAACAGGCACCGCTCATCACCTGTGAGGCAACCCTACTGTAAAACATGGTGGTGGCAGCATCACGCTATGGGAATGTTTTTCTGCCTCTGGAGCCGGGCAACTACTCTGCATAGAGAGTAAGATGACAACAACCAAATTCAACCAGAAAGATTCTTCAAGAAAATCTGTCCCAGAGTGCTCTGTAACATGGACTATGGCGACAATCTCCCAACATGGTGATGACCCAAAGCACACAGCAAAGGAAACAAAGGAGTGGCTTCAAGAGCAGTTTGTGAATGTCCTTGAGAGGCCCAGGAAGAATCCAGACTTGAATCCAATAGAACATCTCTGGACAGACATAAAAATGGCTGTCTACCGGTGCTGCCCATCCAATCTGACTGGGCTTGAGAGGATCTGCAGGGAAAAATCCCCCAAAATAGGTGTGACAAACTTGTAGAGGCATACCCCAGAAGACTTGAGGCTCTGATTGCTGCCAAAAGTGCTTCAACAATATATTAAGCCATGAGTGTGAATACTCATGAAACATTTGAAACCGCTTTTGGCAATAAAAAAATTACACATATTGATAAACAGTTTTTGCATTTTGTCATTATGTGGTGCTGTTTGTGGATCTTAGAGGGAAAACTATCCTCAAATCTATTTTAGAAAAAATCTGTAATGTAACAAAATGATGAAGAAGTGAAGGAGTGTGAATATTTTCTGGTGGTACTGTAAACATATAAATACATAAGTATAACAAATTATATATGTGTGTGTAAACACTAACACGAAAAGACAAATATTTAATATTTGTATATCGTACTTATTTTGTACCGTTATATTTTATAATATAGAAAAGCCATCCAAGAAGAGTGAAAGCTGTTATAGCTGCAAAGGGGGGGATAACTCCATATTATTTGTACATGTCCCTGTTGGTGTAATTGCATATGTCCCAAAACTTTTGTCCACGTTGTGTGTGTGAAGGTTGAGTCTCCACTTGCCTGACACAGTCTGGAGCAGGGGGTTGGCACGAAGTCCCGGCGACAGTTTAAAAGCCACTTTCTCATTCGCACAGGGTCCTTAGGGAAGCGAAAGAGCTGCTTCCCGATGGTGGTGGAGTTGGAACAGTTCGGAGCAGAACATCCCCCCATGTCTGTTTTTATACCTGTAGTCGTATGACCAAACTACAGTTAGCGTGGCTGCTACCGCCACAGCAGACACGGACGATACCGAGCTGTAGGTCAGAGAAGAGCCTTTTTTACGAGTAAAAGGGCAAACAGGAATATGTTAGTCGTTCATAGGAACCCATTCGCGGGTGGTACACACATAAACGCCAGTAAAAATAAGACAAATTCGGTTTATAAAGAAGTGCAACTCCGAGTTTGTTTGAGCCAAAATGGCGTATGAAGGGTTTACACGGCGTCCTTGGTGGGCGCGTGTCGATTGTCAGGTCGCTCCCTACACCCTATGAAGCCGTCGGGTCCACACTTAAATATAACATGAAATGCTAGAATGTGTATTCATGTAGATTGAAGGTTTACATTCAATTCTTGTGAAGTATGTGTATGGTGCAATAAATCCATTCTAGAATGTGTACATACATATTCAACTGTTACACTTGTCTATTGTACTGTACTGTCTTGCATGCTAATGGAGCAAGTCTGATAATTCAGGAACTTTTACACTATACAGTTACAGTACTGCACATTGATGAGTTGTCTGTTGTTTCTGTTGTAACTTGAACCCAGTTGCATGGTGGTCAGTGGAATAACATCTCATCACACTCATTTTGAACCTTTAAGCTTGGCAACAAAAAGTTTCCTTAAACGCCATGTACAGCAAATGTTTTTTTTAAATGACTGCAAACAACCAGAACGTACAAAAAGTCACCATCAAGCATAATTTTCCTTTTCTGACACTGCAGGTCAAAGGAACTGCTGTTTTTGAAGCAGGAAAATGTTCAAACTGGACACGACACGACACAACACAGGTTTCAGGTCCCTTAGGTTTTTTTCTGAATGATTTGTTGATATTTTTACATATATTTTGTGATTTTATATTGTTCTCTCAATATTTTTTCATGATCTCAGTAATTAATTGCTTTCTCAGTGATTCCTTAGCATTGTTAAACAAAATTGCCCTGAGGCAACAAAAATGTTATCAACAAATATCCCCAAATGAGCCCGCAAATAATGCACAATCATCAACGCTTCTAGAAGTCGGTTAAATTAAATAGCAGTTTTAGAGTCAAACAGTCCATAAACGAATCCCTTATACACTGTCTATAAAACAAATTGCACTATTAGGTTATACAGGCCATGAACTAACTAGTGATCTAGTTTGGGGACAAGGAGCCATTTGAGATGCACCCGTGGTGTTGGCTCCTTTTATCACTGCCTGTATGCATTTCTGATTTAAAAACTTTGTTTGCAAACGTTCCAGAGCCGCTATAAACGTGTCATGTTAATTAAACTTAGTCATTATATCCACTTTTTCTTTCTGACCAAAGCATGTATATTTTTATATATTTTCGTTTAAGTGAAAACTGCCCATGTGGAAGCAGTGATGAAGCTCACATGGCGAGAGTAGGGGTTTGTTTTCGTGTTTTGAGGAACATTGAGGACTGTTTTTCCGCTAAACCAGAGATAGTGAATAGAAAAAGGTGATATATTTGCAGTCGTACATCTATTGTTTATTAAAGGTATATAAAGTGTAGGTAAATCCCGCGTATAAGAATAAATGATGTCTTTTCGATGCTAACATTAATTAGCTTCAGTAGGGTTTGTTCATCGACAAATCATTTTCTGCTCAAAATTTGAGTTTATAAAATTTATTTAAGTTAAGAAAAGTAAAATTATGAGCCCTTCCATGGTGGTGCCAGTCATAGATGTCCAAAATGACAATTTTAAGGAGCTGTGGCCTTCTATGGTGCTTGCCTTTAAAACTGCATCTTTCATTTCTTTGGACACGGTGAGGATTACGACTGAAATGAAAGGAAAGTAATATTTAAAACTGTTGTTTTCCCTGTCAGTAAACAATAACTCCCTTTGATTTTGTAGGAACTGAGTGGTCTTGGATCAAGAAAGGCTCTTCTTTCTGAGTGAGTTTCACGGATTACTGAAACCTACATTTACACGAAATGAACAAAAATATGGGGACGCCTGACCATTGCATCAACAGGGACTTTATTGACATAACATGCATATTTATTGGCTTGAATATTGGGTTGTTCACCCCTTTGTTCAGAACTCTTCTTGGTCGGCTTTCCAAAATATTTTGGAGTGTTTCTTTGTGCCCATTCATTCTATAGAGCATTTACGAGAACAGATATTGATGTTGGACGAAAAGGCCTGGCTCGCAAACTGTTCCAGTTCATCCCAAACATGTTGGATGGGGTTGAGGTCAGGATGTGGGCTGGTCAAGTTCTTCCACATTAATTTCATCCATGTCTTTATGGAGCTTTCTTTGTCCACTGGGGCACAGTCATGCTTAAATAGAAAAGGTTCTTTCCCAAACTCTGTCCACAATTTTGGAGGCATGGCGTTGTCCAAAATGTCTTGGTATAGTGAAGCATTAAAATTGCCATTCACTGGAATTAAGAGGCCACCTGAAGTGTGTCCCAAAACCTTTTTCACACTGTTTGTGTGAGTGTACACATTGGACATATGTAAGCACACGAGGGAATATCCTCAGGTACCTATTAGATGCAGATGTTAAAAGAAACACAATTAAATTACACTAGAAATATTGCACATGTTGCATAGGAAATATTACACCAGTTTTCCACTTCACAGCAGATGGCATCTGCAACAGAAATATAACCATTTTATTTGCTTTGCAAAATGACCAGTGAAACTAAATGTGTCTTTGAGCTTTAATTCATAAAACTGAATGATGGTAAATCAAAAATAATAAAAAAGGGTACCATTTTGCCTCACAACACATTGGATATATTCTTCTGCTATAAATGGATGAAGAACAATATAAAAGCATGTTAGGCGATGAGAATATTTAAAAATAATGTCTCAGCTTGTAGGACTCAGTTTGTATTGTAATGTGTTCAGAATATTATTGTGTTGTGGATCACAATGTGTTTAGTGTGAAAGTTGCACTTGATTCCTTTTTGCATTTCGAAGTGTTATTGGATGTTCAAGATATAGGAGAGTAGGCTCCACCCCCGGGTGTGTTTGTAAGGGGAACAGGGAGAGGGGGGAGCCGAAGAGCGCCTTGCTGGTTCAAGTGCGGTTCTCTAATAAGTCGGGGTGTGTACGGCACCCTTTTGCATTAAAAACGCCTCGTCCTTGTCTGAGAACGTTACAGTATCTAGTCAGTATAATAGCTCTTTGGACGCATGGTTCCCATCACAACTGCTGTGAACAATTCTCACTTGCTTCTAGAGTGATACATTTCACACCAAACCACTCAAATTGGAATGGATAATAATGTCCAGAAAAAAAGTACTTGTGTAATTCCCTAATATCCAGAAAAAATATATGCCATCCAGTCTGGGCTATGTGAGTCAACATTTTGGATATTGCAATGTATTGACATGAGATTCTATTTGACTTTTCGATTCTAAGGTCTGTTGAGGATCGTTATAAAGCGATATGCCATGCTGCTCGCACACGCTCAATACTGTCCCTGGGAGTGGCGTGCTACAAGAAGCTTGATGGAAAAGTAAGTGGTGCACCTTTGCAGACGTGAACCGCTGATGTGTTTTGTGGAACTGACTGTAAAGGTTGTGTGTCTGTTTGCAGGCTGAGAGCACGTTCCTGGTTCAGGTTTATAACCTGACGCTGCTGTGCTCAGAGGAGTACATCATAGAGCCTCAGTCGGTGCAGTTCCTCGTGCAGCACGGGTTCGACTTCAACAAACAGTATGCTCAAGGTGTCCCTTATAACAAGGGCAATGATAAGGTGAGTATCTTAGAAGCACAGGATGTGTTGCTTTATTCTTCCGTATAGTTTGGATTATTATATAGTTATATGATTGTTGTGTAAGGGTATATCACCTTAAAGAAAATGTAAAGGTCAACGCATATATGACCTGCACAGTGTACACGGAACTCCCGCAGTGCTAGAATGTAAAATACTGATGTCACACTTGTATAGACTGTTCTGTAATTCACGCATGTGCGTTTTATTTAGTGTGTGCCATATATATATAAGAGGTGGGCATAGATTCAATTTTTTAATCTAGATTAATCTCACTGTAATCTTGGAATTAATCTAGATTAAAATGGCTCATTTGAATTCTGCCGAAGACATTCAGAATGTGTGCGCTATCCAAATAATGGCTAAAAGTAAGTCTTTGAGAACGGGTTTTTCAAGCCAAGTGGCGCATTAGTCCAGGGGCTCATCTC
>JBBMFX010058337.1:0-10943 GCA_037832545.1 Rhabdalestes septentrionalis
TTTCCTGGAACTTTTTTGGGAGAACTATTAATATTTATTGCAAATATATCCAATGTAACTTTCCTATACCTAACAGGCTAAATCTATCCATTTTAACAGTGGCTTTCAGATGGCAGCTAGAGAGCATCTACACTCTTTCTCTATGACATTTTTATCTAGTGTTTTGATAAAGGAACGGATTTGTTCTTGCTGCAGGAATTTTTCTACATTATACAGGGAAAAAAAACCTCAAATCCCAAATCTTATACACCAAACACCATTATCAAACAGATTTTTTTGTGGAATTTGAACAGACATCTCTTGTGTAAACACCTGAACTCCTGTCCTATAGGAGGGGGATTTAGTTTCATTATGGGATGATGATATGTGGAAAAACACGCACCTCACAGCTCAGCAGTCTCAGTCACCCTTTCGCTGTCTTTGCCAAGGTTACCTAAAGAGATAATACAATGATATGTGTGTGTGTAGTGGGGGAGGGGAAGGGGATGAGTCATTCCTGTGAGTCATGTTCTGTGTGGACAGCAACAGCAGAGAGAAAGAGAACAAGTGTTTGAATGTGTGTGTGTGTGTGTGTGTGTGTGTGTGTGTGTTTGTGTGTGTTTGCGTGTGTGTGTAGTCTTAGACAAAAGGACCTCAACATACCTTCCGTCAATCTCATCAAGGTCTTCAGTACAAATTGACCGTGATATTTCTCTGGAAGCTTTTTGCAAAACTACCTTCTTAAAATGAAGGTGCCAGAAAAGGTTTCTTGGAAGTGATGCCAGAAAAGACACCACTCCTGTTACGCAAAAGCCCCTTTCCATACATAAACACAATCTTTCCTTGGTGTACTGTAAAAGTTGATTTTTTCCTAGAACTAGATGACCAAGCTCAAAACCATCATGTCCACCTGTATTTCTAAAGCGGAACGTGTTCCAGTTCAACACACCGATCCATTAGAATCAGGGTAATCAGTCAAATGCTGTTTATTAGTGCCCCCCCTAGTAGTGATCATTCTGGTCTTTACAGCTTTACTGCCTTCATTAGCTTCAATCTTCTCCTAGATCTTGAACAACATCTGCTTTAAAGTGGCAAAAACTCATCAAGTCTGCAGTGGTGTGTGCTGCTGATGGCACGTGTCTCGCTCAGAGCTCTGAGACTGCACTGCATGCCCTCAGTAAGGTGGTGTCGTCAGTTATACCACTAATTCCTGTATCTAGTAGTTTTATACGAAAAGGAAAAATGTAGCCTGTGTTGAAATGAAAAGTTTTTAAAAGTAACGTTAGACCATTTCTCTTGGTAAATTCAGTACAGAATGTTCAAACAATTGTCTTGTTGCACTCATGACATTTTCATCAGAGCAAAAAACATGGAAATGATGGAGAACACTGAGGGGATTATCATGGTTTTGTGAGTCGAGAATTGATTATCGGATAAAACATTTGTGGTCGCTTTAGTCATTTGGTGTTTTTAAAAAATGGCAGGTTTGGACAGGATGTCTGAAGATACTCTATGTAGCCTGTGATGATTCTCTCTGACTAATCAGGAGTAGTCAAGTTGAGCTGGTACCATCCTGGACAGCCGCACTTTAAAATGGTAAAAAAATAACTGGAATAACTGACTAATTACGAGTAAGCGTGTTATTTTGTTTAAATTCAAATATTCTTTGCATAAAACTGCGGTCTGAGGCAAAAGCAGATGTAGAAATATTCAAGTTCAAGAAATATCCATCCAATAGAACCACCAAGCGAATACAGCAAAAGTGTAAGCAAGTTATACAGAAGACCCACACTGTCCAAACCTACCTGAAAAATATTTTAAGGAAAACAAATTGAAGCTGTGCTTTGCTATTTTTTTTGCTTGATGTATTCTTTCAACAGTATAGTGTCCCTTACATAATAAAAGTGACTTACAATTGGCCTTGTTTTAAAAACACCCATTGCTATCTACTTGTTAACTAGAAAAGCTCCTTAAGGTGTTCTTTAAAAAAGATTGTCTTTATTTTGGGGAGACAGAAGAATCACCCTTGCTCAATGAATGTTTCCTGAAGAACCTTAAAAAATTACAAGTAACAGAAATTCCACAGAACAATGTCCTACAATTAAAGCTTATGTCCAAGCCCCAAAACCCCCCAAGAATTGTTTTTCTTTTTGTTTTACCCCTGAACTCTATGCTACTGAGGCCCTTCTTGACTACTCAGATAATCCTTTATGACTCCAAACACCAGTTTTGAACCAATTTTGTCAATTGTTTGACTAAAATATCCAGATTATCTACGAAAATCATGTATGAGAAAAATCCTCAGTCACCCCAGTCATCATCCTCCCCTAAACAGCAGCTATCAAAGGTGTATGAATGCACACTATAAAATCATTATGATGATTAAGAAATTAACAGGAGGTGTGAGTGCTCTCAGACATCTTGGAGGACAGATAAAACACCAGCAGGGAGAGAAGAAGAAGAGTGTGCATAGAGAAGAAGACATACAAATACACATGATGAACAACCTCTTACCTCTGCAAATGGCCATCTTGCGCTCTCCACTGAGAAGACAAATACTGGCATGGTGGCAGCATAGCCACATGTGTACTGAATGATTCTGGCTCTGGAGAAAAATGCAGACCGACGGGCACAGGCAGCTCTTCACCACCCAGCATGTTTAATATGACTCAGATCTGTCTACGAAGGTGACCAGCCTTTACAGAATGAGGCAAACAGAGGATGCAGAGAAAAACTCAAGACCAAAAAGCATCTCGATCATTACCAGTTTGAAGGTGTTTGTGATGTATTTAATCTTGGATGACTTTCTCCACATAATCTAGAGATTTCATGAGTAATTAAGAAGTGTCTAAAAGAGAAAGTAGGTTTTTCTTGGATGTATTCATATTCGTTGTACACATTACTGGCCATTTTATCATGTGGATACACACCTGTTGAAGCTAGGTGAAGGAGATGAACCTGTACTACAGTGTTAGTTTCAGAATCCTAATGGCATTCGATGTGTCCATTCAATTTCTGAGGGTCGTTGGAGAGATGTAAGAAAGAGACACATCCTGGACGGGCTGCCAGTCCAATGAAGAGCAGAAACATATCAATCAATCATCTATCAGTCTTTATTTATACAGAATATTTTAACTACTGAAGTTTACTCAGACAAGATGGAGTCTATCCCAGCAGTAACTCACAGTCTCCACTTTCATTTTTTCAGTTGAGCTGACTGGCACCTATTTGGGGTTTTGAGTTCCCTGCAGAACCTCATACAGGCATGAAAACCTCATAGAGGGAATCCTCTCAGCCCCAGCTGGGATTTGAGCCCAAAACCTTTTCATTGTAAGGCCACAAGTTTAACCATGACACCAACATGTCCGCCCTGTATGGGATTTGAGTAGTATTTTAGTACCAAAATATTACATTTATAATTCTGGCTATTCTAGATTATACATTGACATCTGAAGCTTGTAAAAGACATTCTATCTTTTATTTGAAGCTCTTAACACACATATTGGACATATTAACATACATTTTTTCCTACATTTCCAGGTCAATTCCTTCAGTGAAGAGTCCTAGCATAGATCCTGACATCACTTAAGAGTCCCGGCTTTGAGCTGCCGCTGTTCACCATCTGAGGGATATTCATTAGGTTTGATTGTGTTTACAGTTGGTGACACATGTTGGACATCCAGAAGTCATGTTCCACCCCCTGGAAACTACAGCATGGTTGGTTAAATCCAGTGACAGTTCATAACTGTGCTGCTGGTTAATCAGACATGTTTAGACCTAATCTCTGAAGGCCAAACCAGTGAGAGAAATTGCTGAACTACACAAAATTAGATACTATAAAGAGAGTGAAAAAAACAATTTGCATAATTTTCAGTTCATTGTGAGAATCGAATGGACCATTTTTAATGTTTCTAGCCTCAATGTAATAGTTAAGTAAGAGAGGAAGTGCAGAACTTGATCATATTGCAATACAAACATGTTTCCTTTGAATAAAACAAGTTTTACTTCTTAGAAAGCCCTGTGCATCCCCCCCCACTGCCTTGTTAAAAAAAACATGTAAGTGTGTTTAGGAACTATATCCTGCAATGTTTTATCCACAGTTTGTGTTTTGTGGTTCTGCATCAGAAGTAGGACTGCTGGGGCCTGGATATTTTCGGTTGGCAGACAATTGTCAACCCAGCAGTGATACTGAAATACAGCACGGACAGTTAACATGTCACCAACATGCACTGCCAGAACAACACACACTGAAATTGTGTTGAGACACAATGTGTTGAGAATTCAGAGATAACAGAAAAACGTCAGAAATCACTCTGGGAGGTTTCTAATTACAGTGTAAGTGCTTAAGGGGGCAATTCATTCATTTATTCATTCATTCCTATTCTGTACTTGGGTACCCAGAGCCTATGCCAGGTTCTATTGGTCATGAGGCCGGGCAATTCAATTCAATTCAATTCAATTCAATTCAATTCAATTCAATTCAATTCAATTGAATGTTATTTATATAGCCTTTATTACAACCAATTTTTCCACAAAGCAAGCCCCTAGTAAGCAAGCCAAGGATGACTGCGATGAGGAAAAACTCCCTAAATCTGGAAGAAAAAACTTCAGGAGGAACCAAGAGACTCTGGTCGACCGGGAGAGAAAGAGAAAGTCTCTAACTAACAACAGAAGGGACATACAATAGTCAATAGGTCAAAAGTAACTAAATAATGTGAACCAAAAATGATAGCAGATTTTTTTCCTGTGCTGTGGTGTATTTCAGTGTACAACAGGGAATCAGTGGATGTCTTGGAGCTAGCTGAGAATTGATAGGCAGGTGTGTGAAAAACATAAGTTAAACATTTATATACTGATCTGAATTATGTTGCCTTCGAGTGCACAGTGATATCATCAAACTAAAGAAACAAAAGTAGGAATGTTAGGGTCTGTAGACTAGGACCAGGAGTGATCTAAAATATCAGCTGAAATGTACCTAGAAAGAAGAGCCAGTACATATTTCAGGACTTGTCCTTTCAAAGCCCTATAGGAAAGTATATTTAAAAATTTACTGGGACCCACTGCAATGGGGATAGTTGTTTGTGTCTTGCTGGAGCAGGTTAAGAGCCTAACTGCTGCAGTTTGGACTGCCTGAAAGTATGAAAAATAAAATAAATTCAAGCCCATAAACAAAGCATTACAGTAGTCCAGGGCTGAGAGGAAGAAAGTGAAAATAATTATCTGAAATTGTACAAAAGTTCAAGATAAAGAGATTTAATGTGCAAATCAAGACCAAAGTATTGATTGATTGACAACCCAGAGAGCCTAGGTACTACATTGACCATTCAAAATGAAAGAACCTACCTCTCAGCTGATTTTTGGGTAAATGCTAGGAGAGCCATAATCATATCTGCAGTCTTTAATTGCTGCAGAAATCCAGCTGCTTAGTGAAGAGTCACCCATAGAGTAGGAGAAGTTTAAAAGTAATATGTGGCTGACATGATTCACTTTAAAGTAATTAAATAATGCATTTACTATAATGAAGCTAAAGTAGGGAATAGAAAGAAAATAAAAGAGCCAAGGACAGAACCCTGGGGCACCCCACAGGTTAATGCAGCAACAGAAGGCAGAGATTCACCAAGGTGAACAGGAAAAACAGCCAAGTCCAGATCTGAAGATCCCGCCCAACTTATTCAGACTATTAAACAAATTATTACAGAATTATTAGTATCAGAACATCATTATAAACTTTTAGAAAGACAGTTTCAGTGGAAGGTTTCTCTTGGAAACCAGTAGGGCTCCAAGCTGCTGTTTGACAAATTACAATTAAACAGTAATTTAGAGATTTAAGGATAGTTATAAGTGGTTGTTAGATCTAGATTTATTCTCAGCATGGGCTGTCCTACAGATAGTTTAAAATAAAAAGAAACACAGCCTTTCAGCAGATAGCAACTATTATTTTAAGACGGTATAATAATCAGCCAATAAAATCATGAGATCCAAATTGGACTGGTGTTTTAAGATTTCAGGAGGAAAGAAATGTGATTACAGAGGGTTTATTTTTACTGATCACTATATAAAAATCAGAATAATCATTACATTTTGATGAAACATTACAGGAAAACACAAACTGGGTCTGTTAAATGGTGTGATGTGATTTTGTGTTTAATATGACTGGTGACAAAAACGAACATGTTAAAAATGGTCAATTTTGATTTCAGTTTAAATTTGTAAACAACATTAGAAGGAACTCAGTTCACTGCACTAGCTCAGTAAAAATGTATCTGAGGATCCAGATCAAGAGATCAACAGGAAGACAGTGAAGTTCATTGTCGGCCCAATCATATAAAAGAGACTGTTTATAGACCCACACAGCACGAGCAATCAAGATATTGACCAGTGACTATGAAACCAGCTCCCTACGTCGTCCACATTTTTGCTTTTTCCAAAGAACACAGCATGAAATATGAAGAGACTTGGGACCTGTTCAGGAATCTCTGATATAGATGGCACATTCACACAGTAAAACATTATTAAATTCTACATAACAAAACACAAGAAAAGACAACAGTGAAAACCATGGCACAGATGAAATACATTAAACATAGAAGAGAAATTAATATTAAACATGTAGCAAAACATTTGTTGTACAGGCTTAAACGAAGGACTGATATGGAACCTTTACACTATGTTGAATGTAAAGGATTCATATCAGTGTAAAGGTTTACACTTCAAACTTGCCTCATTCAAGGACCTAACGCTGAAGGTTTTTAAGAAACCAAAGACAGTTCTTCTGTGGCATTGCTGGGAACATTTTAGATTTATTTTGCACCTTATGTATTTAACCAGCACTGAAAAAAGAAGGAAGCTCCTTATGTGTTTTGTCTTATGTTACACCTTTTGCTGTAGTACCTGTAGCATTTTATGATGCGAGAGGCTTTTCATATCTATGAATTTATCGATCAGTCATACTGGACCGCTGCCGACATGGATTTGTCGTGTGGTGCTTTGTGGAGAGACACCAGGTTTGAATCAGCAGAGAAGATAAAAGAGGTTTTGGTAGAAGCGTGAGGCACTCCCCTCAGCCCTCTCCCCCCTGTCCACCGCCTCTGGGGAACAGGTTGGTCAGGATGAAAGACTTACGCATTTCTCTGTAGACTCTCATTCCAGCTCCGCATCTGTCTCCTCCCTCCCTCACACACCCGCAACCCACCACTCTCTCTGACTGCAGAGTGCAGCTTCTGATGCCTGGCACTGGCCTTTTTTACATTTTCACTGGGGGTGTATTTGTAAGTGATGTATGCAAGGCTAAAACAAAGGCACTGAGTCAGTTCAGGATAATGCTCTTCCATTTGAGTGTTTGCAAAATCAGTGAGTCAGCCTAAAGGTTTACTTGTCACCCAGTGAGTCATTAGAAAAATCTCCCCCCCCCACCCCCCTCACTGTTTTTGGAAAGGTCTGTCTAATGAAACAAGCCAATAACACCTACACCAGCCTGTGTGAAGATGGAAGATGGAGACTACCAGCGTAAGGAGTATTTTGAGATTAAATCCGTACACATATGAGACAAATGTATCCAAAATGGGTCTAAATCAAAGTCTACACCTCTCTTGTGGTCTGTGCTGCCTTTTCTTCTGCCCTAAAGCTCTGAAGGAACAAATCCGAAATCCACAATCCAATGCTAAAGAGACCTGAGGATTCAAGTTCAGGAATTGATTAAACACGTCTGAAAGCAAAATTACATTTGAACATGAAAACATTCATAATCAACAGGCTTTTCAGCGAAGCGTTTAGCTGGTGTTAGCTCTCTAAATGTCCTTGATAATATTAAATGTAATTACTATTGTTCCCTATTTTTGACAAAAGTCCTCTTTTTGTGTCCTGGATATGTTTTAATTGAGGTGATTGTATTACATTGATTCTAGAAGTTCATTCCACACAATGATTAAAATTCCAAATAAACAAGACATAGAAATTAGTGTGGACTTAAACATTTCTGGAATCAAACAGGCAATATGATTATCAAAACACATGGAACATGATTATATGGACTTGCATATGTGCAAAACACTTGAAACCTTTCATTGCATACTTTTAAGGTTAAAATTGTAAAGTTTGGAGTCAGCATATTTAATAATGAAAACCAGTTCTGTGGCAGGAGAAATGAAAAAACATTGGTAGCATGGAATGAATTTTCACAATTACAATTATGAGTAAATGTGTCCAGAACTGAATTATTCTAATATGATGGCATGACATTATAATAAAATGAAAATACCTAATAACACAAGGCAGGTGTGGCAGGTAACTTTACAAATAAATACAATAATATACACACAGTTGTTTACATATACATAAAAATAACATACATAAAGTTTATATACCGTGGCAGATTTTATGATTTCTTAACCATTTTAAAGAGAAAATGAATAATAACACAAAAACTTTTCTTTACTCATGGTTGAAGCCATTTATTGTCAAACAAGTCTGTTTACTCTTTTTATATCATCATCATAAAGCAAACTGACCCTGATCAAAAGTTTACATACCCCAGTTCTTAATACCGTGTATTACCCCCTTTAACATCAATGACAGCTTGAAGTCTTTTGTAGTAGTTATGGATGAGGCTCTTTATATTCTCAAATGGTGAAGCTCCCCATTCTTCCTGCAAAAAGCTCCAGTTCCTGTAAATTCTTGGGCTGTCTTACATTAACTTTACTGACTGGCTTAATGATATTGAGGTCAGGAGACATACATGGCCACTCCAGAACCTTCAATTTATGTTAGTGTAGCCAATGACAGGTCGACTTGGCCTTGTGTCTTTGATCATTGTCACGTTGAAGTTCCATGCACACCTTCCGGACTGACTAGAGCCAGTTTTCCTCCATTATTGTTTGTTCATTTTCTACATTCATCTTGCCATCAATTCTAAACAAATTTCCTGTTCCTTTATAGCTCACGCTTCCCCAAAATATCAGCGATCCACCACCATGTTTCTTTCATCAAAGGTCTGGTTGACTCCTCTCAAATTGTAGTGTTTACGGTTGTGACCAAAAAGTTCAATTTAAGTCTCATCACTCCAAATGGCTTTGGTTTGAGGCTTGTCTCTGTGCTGTTATATTTTAAGCGGGATACTTTGAGGCATTTGTGTAGTACTGTCTTTCTTCAAGCAACTCGACCAGTGCTCCTTATTGTGCATCTTGAAACAACCACACCTAAGGTTTTTAGAGGGTTGTGTATACCTGAAATTATCTGTGGGTTTTTCCTTGCATCCCAAGCAATTTTCCAGGCAGTTGTACCTAAAATCATAGTTGGCCTGTCTAACTGGGATTTGGTTTCCACAGAATCCCAATTTTTCCACTTCTTAATTAGAGTTTGAACACTGCTGATTGGCTTTCTCAATACCTTTGACATTTTCTTATATACCTTTCCTGTTTTATAGAGTTCAATTACCTTTTCACACAGAGCCTTTGACAATTCTTTTGCTTTCCCCATGACTTAGAATCCAAAAAACGTAAGTGCAGCACTGGATAAAAGATGTAAGAGTCTGTCAGGAGTCCAGAATCTCATTGACCTTTTATACACACCCACTAATTACAAGCAAAGAGATCACAGGTGAAGATGGTTCATTTTAATTATCATTCAAACCTCTGTGTGTCAAGTTGTGTGCATGTTATTTGGCAAAATCACCAGGGTATGTACATTTTGATCAGGGTCATTTGCGTAGTTCATTTGTTTGACAATAAATGACTTCAGCCAAACACTAACCATGAAGGAAAGAACAGTTATTGTGTTGTCTTTCATCTTCTCTAATAAAATGGTTAGGAAACCATACATTTTACCAGGGTATGTAAACTTACGAGCACAACTGCAATTACAATGTGACTGAATAATGTGTTGTTGCCAAAATGCTTGGAAAAATAAAAATTATATCTAGAAGTACCTCCTGTTGTCCAATCCATAGCACTACAATCTGCACTATATATGTTGCTATATTCCAACACCAAAAATGATTATTATAATTCCAGACTTTTAAATGGTGGCATGGTAGTGCATATTTGCTTATATATAGCATTTGTGTTAGCTAGACTGAAGGTAAGTGTCTCAGAATATTTGGATTTCATTAATGGTTTCAGCCATTAATTTCTGTTTTGTGAAGAAAGAAAAAAACATCCAGCACTTATACAAAAGACTTTTAAAAATGCATAGGTTTAAAAAGTAGTAAAGTAATGAAGTTAAATAAAGTTAAAAGTCTAAATGACACATGATTCAAGCAACTACCGCAAGTTCTTTATCATCTTGTTTTATCAACTCGTACTGTTTAATAAACCTCAATCTCAGAAAATGGAGAATGTTATGAGTAATCGTATGTACAGATAAAAGATGTGAGGGTTGTACTTAAATTCTGATTAGTAATAATTGCACATACTAGATTTTATTATAGATAATCACAAAGCGGCATGTGTCATCCTGATATCATATTTGCAGTAAATCAAACGATCTTGGTTAAGAAAGAAGTGTAATGATTTACATAATAACCTATAACGTTCCGGTGGAGATTCCATTATGAAGTGTAAAGCACTGAGAGAACTGAGTGTGCTCTAACTTTGCTTAATTAACAGCATGTTTCTGATCTGTGACTTTATTTGAAGCTGAAAGGTTAAGCCTGCTGACACATCTAGTTGTCCCTATTAAATGTCTCAGCTTCACCTCAAGGACAAGCCTGGCTGGCACCCTGTGGTTCTACTGCTTTATGGACAGTGACTTCCTTTTATAAAATAATGCCCATATAGTCCCATGGTTAACAACCCTATTTGTCAAATATAGTGGTCCTGGAGCAACTTCGACCTGAATATTTTGGTGTTTCCTTACTCTAACAAGCCAACTAACCATAGCTGTTCCATAGTTGGTGTGTGTGTGTGTGTGTGTGTGTGTGTGTGTGTGTGTGTGTGTGTGTGTGTGTGTGTGTGTGTGTGTGCGTGTGT
>JBBMFX010058393.1:0-10943 GCA_037832545.1 Rhabdalestes septentrionalis
TATGTCTCTCTCCCTCCCTCTATCTGTCTTTCTCTCTCTCCCTCCCTCTCTCTGTCTTTCTGTCTCTCTCCCTCCCTCCCTCCCTCCCTCTCTGTGTCTGTCTCTCTCTCTCTTATCCTCTCCCCTCTCTCTCTTTCTCCCCCCCCCTCTCTCTCTCTCTCCCTTTTCTCTCTCTCATGCCCCCTCTCTCTCTTTCTCACTCCAAAACTGACACATTCACACTCACTCACTCTTACTCAGTCGGAGTGTGGAGTATTTATAGAGTGTTGTGGTGATGGAGTTTCCACCTGGCTTTTGAACAGCACAGTGGCTCTCGACTCTCAGACCCGGCTCCTGTCAGAGCGTGCTGATTGGGTATTAGAAGATTATTATAAAATATTTCAACCTATTTGTATTTATTTTACATGTTTAAGTTAAAGTCTAAATGCATTTTATTAGATAAAATGGCCTGTCTCTATGATTATTTATTGGATCAAGTTAAATGATCAGCATTATGACTAAAAAGATAAATGGAATAAGGCAGTTACACTTAACAAAATTATTTAGTAAAAATATTCTGTCTCTGGTTTCAGGTGAATTGGGCATTCTAAATTGACAGTAGGTTTGGGTGTTTGTGTGTGTGTTTGTGTGTGTGTGTAGGCTCCAGGTACCCATGATCATAGTAAAGAATATTTAATATGAATTGTCAAGACTTTGCAGAATAATATATCAGGTGCTTCCTGCTTGTGGCTTGTTAAAAGTCAGAACCTGACACCGCATTGCACACAATTCTGCGGTTAAACATGCAAAACTGATCTGGACTGGAAAGCCCACTTTTAGAATGTAGACATGGACATCAGTCAGATACAGAAAGAGGAAGGTGCCTTCATGCTGTCTATGAGTGGGGATGTGGAGATGGGGAACTGTGGAGATGTGGAACTGTGGAGATGGGGAACTGTGGAGATGTGGAACTGTGGAGATGTGGAACTGTGGAGATGGGGAACTGCGGAGATGTGGAACTGTGAAGATGTGGAACTGTGGAGATGTGGAACTGTGGAGATGTGGAGCTGTGGAGATGTGGAACTGTGGAGATGTGGAACTGTGGAGATGTGGAACTGTGGAGATGTTGAACTGTGGAGATGTGGAACTGTGGAGATGTGGAACTGTGGAGATGGGGAACTGTGGAGATGGGGAACTGTAGAGATGGGGAACTGTGGAGATGGGGAACTGTGGAGATGTGGAGCTGTGGAGATGTGGAACTGTGGAACAGGGGGAACTGTGGAGATGTGGAGCTGTGGAGATGTGGAACTGTGGAGATGTGGAACACTTATTCAGAGTATTTCATTAATATGTTATCTGCCACCTTTTATGTACATGCAGTTGCTTCAGTCCAACATTTGATTGTGTTTTTATGAATTGTTTTTTGCAATATCAATACAGGATTGTGAAGGTTAGAACAGATCAACACAAATAACTGCAGTCAGGTGATTATGTTGTGAACGTTACAGACACACAGCTGTCTGAGCGCTGGCCCTTTAATCAAGAGTCCCCGCATCTTTATTAAATACAGTTTGAAAAAAATGACTTGACATAAAGGGAGCACACGCTGTGCTTCACCCACCGAGTTTTCTTCGGGTCGTGTAACTGGCAAACAGGTGTGAAACGTACGAGACATAAAACAGAGTAAAAGTGTCGCTGGGAAAATTGGATTAAATGTTTTCCAGATAAATACTGATCCCTGAAGGTTTTGCAGTACTGCCAAACTGTCATTTTGGGAATTACATTAGTGTGATTTGATTTTTGTGGGGTTTGGGGTGGAAAGCCCTCTGAACACTGACCCTGGACCTGTCACACTCCCTTCTAAAAGAGCTCCAGTGTGTCTGAAGACTTCCTGTGTAGTTTTCTGCAGAAGTGAGTGGAAATTTAAAGTCGGCTGGTTTGTGAGTGGAAAGGCTGCCTGGGTGGTGACCTTATGGAAGCCTGGCTCTGGGACTGGAATATCTTTCTTTTTATCCTCTGGTCTGTTCTGACTATTCGCCCCTTCCCGTCGTCGCCAACAGCGTCTGGAAAAAGAGCACATCCCATAATCTTCATTTTTCAGTGCCTGTGCTCTTCTAATCTTCATTCAGATTGATATTCACAGATATTCTATTAAAAAAAGGTTACAATAGAATTAAAGCACCACAGTGGCTACAGTAGTTCAGTGTATTTAACAATAAACTGTATTGTTACACCCCTTGTAATATATAACTGTAATACATAACTAATAATTTATTGAGGCTTTTGTACCATGAAGCAGTGCAAACACCAAAATACAGAACACACATGTGATCTCACTGAAGAACTCCAAATGCATATTTTTTTCCAAATGCATAGTTCTGTATATATATTTTAGATGTCCAAAATGTTAAAGTGGAAGCAAATCTGAAAAAAAAGAGTTTTCTTTAGGCAGTATTTTGCCTTACAGTGCCTTGCATGTACCTCTTCAGCAGGAAAGAATGAGTTTTATCCTAAAACTTTGTCTGAAACCTACCATGAAACAGGCCTCAGGCTGCAGAATTATAACAATTCCACATCAGCTTTCTCTGTGTCTGATACATTTTCATGAATTTAATACCACACCACCCTGAAAGGCCATGTTTACATCATAAAAGTGATGTAGTGTAAAGTCCATTAAAACTGTTGAAGGCGTTCTGAATTGTCGGCATGTGCAATATATTTAGAGGATTCCAAGGATGCTTCAGATGTGCCTAGCAGGAAGTGTAAGCTCTCTGTTTATGATGACACACTCACTACAACATTTGGTAGTGCAGGTTTGAGTCACTGGTGAGAAGAGAGAAAAGACAGTAGACCTCAATCTTTATAGTCAGAACGATTAAAACTAAAGACACCTGGAGAAGTGGAGAATGGGATGTCATGAAATTGTGTGTGTGAAACTAAGAGAGCAAAATTGAGGAAAGAAAAATGCTAGAGGGGTTCGGCATGAGAGCACTTGAAGGTTTATTTTACTCCTCTTGTTCCCGAGAGAGGCCTGAGGAGGTGTAAACAGCTCAGAAACAGCAGTAGAGCTGCAGAAACGCCTTACAACAAACTGGCTGCTGACTGCTGACCTGACCTCTGGACTCTGGAATATATTATTAATAATCTAAACACTCTAAGGTCATGTGTGCTGTGTTTGCGTGTGTTTAGCGACCTCTGTCTCTGCGGAGCATGCATATATGTCTCTAGGTCAAATTTTTTCCCTCTAAAGTCTCTGACTGACTGATATAGAAACATCTGACTGTTAGAAGAGAATTGCTCCAGTTTCTGATTAAGTGTAGGGACTGGGGTGGCAAAGCAGGGACTCACCCACAGGGCACACACACACACACATCATTCATTCACACACATGGTCAATTTAGAATCCCCAATTCACCTGACATGGACACGCTTGTGTTTGTGTTTCCTACGGGGTCTCAGGGGTTTCTCCCACAGTCCAAATAGAGACATTTTAATTGTGCATTGTTTTACTTGCAACATATCACATCCCTCACAGCCCCTGCTTGTCAGTGCTGTTCACTTTACCTGTCAGGGCCTTTAATGTTGTGGCTGATTGTCTATGCGTTTGCATTTTAAAATGTGAAAGTTAGAAAATAGTTGGAAATCGCAAAATAGAACTTCTTTCTTTCCTGTTTAGCAGGGGAGTATCAAGCTTACCAAAAGTGTGTGTGTGTGTGTGTGTGGGGGGGGTTCTGAGATAGGGATGCCAAATTATAAATACAATTTAATCAATTTAATACAATATAATCTGACAAAAGTGTGGGGGGGTGGAAGCACATTTTAGTATGCTGTTTAGTCTTCCAAAGTCCAGAAAAAGACGAGTATCTCACTAAGTGGCAGCCATAGAACGTAGTTGCAGGACTGGAATAGTGAAGAGTGGAGAGGAGTGGAGTTAAATTGACAGGATTGGATATGAATGGAGAATAATGGAGAGGAGTGGAATGGAATGGAGAGGAATGGCGAAGAATGGAGGGAATTAGAGTGTAATGGAGTAGAATGGAGAGGAATATAAAGGAATGGAGTGGAATGGAGTTGAATGGAGAGGAAGGGAGAGGAATAGATTAGAATGGAGTGGAATGAGGTAGAATGGAGTGGAATTGAATAGAAGGGAGAGGAATGGAGAAGAATGGAGAGGAATGGAGAGGAATGGAGTGGAATGGAGAGGAATGGAGAGGAATGGAGGGGAATAGATTAGAATGGAGAGGAATGGAGGGGAATAGATTAGAATGGAGAGGAATGGAGGGGAAAAGATTAGAATGGAGACGAATAGGGTAGAATGGAGACGAATGGGGTAGAATGGAGAGGAATTGAGTAGAATGGAGAAGAATTGAGTAGAATGGAGAGGAATTGAGTAGAATGGACAGGAATGGAGAGGAATGGAATGGAATGGAGAGGAATGGAGTGGAATGGAGAGGAATTGAGTAGAATGGAGAGGAATGGAGAGGAATTGAGTAGAATGGAGAGGAATGGAGAGGAATGGAGTGGAATGGAGAGGAATGGAGTGGAATGGAGAGGAATGGAGGGGAATAGGTTAGAATAAAAAAAAGGAATGGAGAGGAATGGAGAGGATTGGATTGTGTCATTCCTGTGGTTCTGGAGCTGTATCTGTGTACTGAGAAATGTTTGCAATGTTCGGCCTCGTGCCTTAGGGCTCTTACAGAGAATCGCACCATGAGCCAACACTCACACAGAAGTCTGAATACTGGGGGGGTAAAGCCTGAGCGCAACTGATGTGGGACTGGAAAAAATGTTGTTAGCATTAGTATCAGTCAGAAAAGTGTGAGGTACAAACCTGAAGGCTATTTTCTTTTCCAGATAATGATTCTGGGTAATATGATGGCAGGTTCCAAGACCGTTTCCATCATTCTGACATGCCCTGTAGGGTGTAGATGTTAACTGAGTGTGTGTGTGTGTGTGTGTGTGTGTGTGTGTGTGTGTGTGTGTGTGTCTGTGTGTCTGTGTGTGTGTCTGTGTCTGTGTCTGTGTGTGTGTGTGTGAGTGTGTGTGTGTGTGTTAATACAATCACCGCTCTGGATAAAGGTGTGAGTTCTTTACTGGCTTAATATCTAGAATAATTTCTATGTAATTTAGTTGGACTTGATTGTTACCAAAATATTTCAGTTTATTCTTTGCAGCAGTGCAAAATATTTTCAAGCTCATTATATTATATATAATGAAAAATATTACCTGAAATTAGAAAGGATTGCAAAATACATGCATTTCATATTCACTGGAGGACAAATGAACCCACCTATGCTCAGTAGAAGTAGCAATAGTATCATTTAAATGGATATACAGTTTATAGAAATGCCCTTTTCTGCATGCATTACCACCTCACATGCTGTCAGGCAGGTACAGACAGGGCGCTCCAGTGGGCGCCCTGGTATACATGACGGAGTGTGTGCTTGTGTGTGTGTCTCTGAAGATACAGTTTCATACTGTGTTCTCTGTCACACGTCCTGGGAGGCCCAGGCTGCGAGGAATGTGACAATCTGATAAGGAGATGGGTGGGGGGGGTTTACTCAGCCAGTACAGATGGAAGAATGGAGATACACAGATGGAAACAGTGATAGATGAATGAAAGTCTGGGTCTGGAGTTGAAAGAAGATACTGTGGCATATAAACTTACATAGAAGTTTTGATATTGTCCCAGGTCGGACGAGGTTCTGCAGTACAGAAGGAAAAATCTAGCATAGTTTTGAGAGTGATGGAGGGTTGTTTCATCCTGGATAATCCTGATTTCCTATCTTTCCCACATCAGAACACTCTAACAGTACAAAGACCTTCTATAACATTTACATTTCTACTCCAAGTTAGTTGTCTTCCATGTTGTTGGGGAGAGTTTTATTATGATGTCATGCTGGTATGACTGTAATCCGGAGCTGAGTGACTTTGAGTCACACCCAGAATGCTCCAGACTCTGGAATGTGGCACTAAACTCTGACTTCTTCACTTTTTGGTGACATAATTATTGAAAGAGCACTGAAGTAATGAAACAAAAATGTGTTAATATGTTTATGTCTTAGACCGTGTGTGTGTGTCTGTGTCTGTGTGTGTGTGTGTGTGTGTGTGTGTGTGTCTGAGTGTGTTTGCACTGTAGTGTCTAAGCATGTCTAGCACAGTCACTAAGCCTGAACAGGTCCTTTCCTTTGACCTTTGACAGTGTGTGCCATTATAGTACAGTTAAATTCAGTTATATTCATAAAGCATCATCAACAAACCAGAGTGGTTGGGCGAGAGCTCCAGAATCCTAGTTAGTTAGAAAACTCCCCCCCTCCTCCAAGCTCTACACCCATCTATCAGGAACACCCGACTAAACAAGAAGATTTTCAGCCTACATAATAAAAGCAAGTGTTTTTTAGTGTTAAATTGAAACACTATAAGAGTACATAACACTAATAATACACTATATTAACATGTTACACTTCAAAAAAGCAAATGTGTTTTCACATAATATTTCAGTTGTAACTGTCAACACTGGTTGTGTCCATTTCTTGCACCATCCAGTGTAAAAAGAACTCTACAATTTCAACACTATTAGTAGTGTAATTAGTGTAAGCGCTAAATTGAACGGGACCACATATGCTCAGGAAAAAACAAGTGTTAAGTGTTAAAATAAGAGTTAATCCAACACTGTCAAATTTACTGTGTAGGCTAAAAACTGAATCTGTGTGTGAGTCTCGAACATTAACTGGAAGGATGTTCCAGAGCTGAAAATGTTCTTCTCCCTGCTGTTGTTCTCCTAATTCTGGGTACCAAGTTGATAGCAGCACTTTGAGATCTGAGTGAGCGTGGAGGTTCATAGTAATAGAGAAGTTCAGGAGATATTTGTTGGCCTTATGTGGTTGAATTTCCTGGTTCTAGTGAGGACAATACCTGCTGAATTCTGAACTAGTTGAAGCTTATTTAGGTTCTTGCAATTGTTGCTGGTTGTTTGAGAAAGGTGGAATAAATTTGTAAAACACTTTGAGTTTTCATTCACTATCCCAACTCCAAGGTTTTAATACAGGAAGTAAATGACAAAGTGGTCTGAATGACACAATGTTGTGGTAAAAAGAATTTTGCTTCTCCATAGGTTTAGTAAATCTACTGTAAACAAGCATTTCCAACCCTCACACACACACACACACACACACACACTTACATTCCATCAGTGTGTGTGTGCTGCCCCAGTCAGGAATTTTGGCACTGAGTAAACTGGCGTTCAGCTTAATTAAAAATCAAGGTGGGACGGTGTCTCAGGGCACGGTGGACTGAGGGATGCCGCGCTGACTGGCACTTTTTCTGGCGCTGATCTAGCCACAGCTGGCCTCTCCCTCACAGACATGCTCTTTCTTCTGCCTCCTGCCCGGCTAAGTCCTTTTAAATGAAATCCTCCCAGATGAAACGCTTGTGAAAGCAGCGCTCTGTGGATTAACAGACCAAAAGCATTCAGACCTTAATAAGGAGATTCCGAATGTGCCTGATCAGACTGTACAGGACACGGCGGCAAGGAGCCTGACGTTTATCTCCAGGCTACGATGAGCTGTGAAAACTTTAGTTACTCATGACAGATAGATACAGAGAGAGGTATAGAAATACAGTGCAAAGCAGTATTGGTTACTGTGAGTATTGAGTACTCAGAAGCTCTGTCGCACACTAAGATGGCCGAAGCGTTAATCGGAGTCTTCCTGCTGTGACAACATTTAGTCATTTGGTGAAATATAAAGTTAGTAGATTGAAAAAATCTGTCAAAGTTTTCTTGGAGGCATGTAGTAGCTCTTAGGTCACGTGTAGCTTTTCTGAGGAGCACATCACTTGCGATTCTGGTTTTTCTGCAGTCCTATTTTTAAGCAACAAAACCCACCAGCCTCTCTGACACCTTCAATCAACACATATTTTCATTGGTCAAATCATGCTCAGGTTTCACCACATGAAATAGCAACTGCACACACACAGAGCGTGTTATTACTGCATTATGATTGGATACGTTTAAAGGAGGTCAGAGTGTGTTTTAGGCAAATATGGTAGAAACAAGTGCAACAGTTTGAAAGATTTTAATCCTATTTGAATCTTTGTGCTTGAGGGGGGTTCTTCAAAACAGAGCATCTTCTATGCAACATCATGTATCGGAGATAGATTGGGATGGATAGTCCAGATTATTTATGTGTACTATAAATAATTTTGTATATGTGAGGTTATATGGCAACTAGATGGACCAGTCCCCTTTAGTAGAGCTACAAAACACATGAGGGAAGAGCAGCCACTATTTACTGTCTGACAAAAATCCGCTTTTTAATTTTACTGGTTGTCAAATATTTGATTCCTCTGTCACTTCTGACTTATTAAGAATTTTGCTCACCCATCTCTAATGTTTACCTAGATATTAGAGAAAGATGTGTAATTCCACTGGGCGTTTCTAAAATTTGACCCAATTGTTCCAAACCAATAATGAAATACCAGTAGTTCTGCAGTACTGCAGTTTTGAAAAAACCTGTTACTGCTCATTGAACTAAAAATGACACACATTTATATTTCCCTTCGAAGGTCTGGAAGCCTCTGAGTGCTGCCTTCCGAATTTGGATCAGCCTTGAATAGCAACAGCAGATCGCTGTATGATATCACCGAGTTGTGAATAAGGAACTGAAATCATTGATGTATTTCCCCTCTCAAACAAACATAAATAGAGTGATAGTCCAAAAACTAGAACATTCTTCTGAAAGAGAAAATTGATCCCACGAGGATAAGACCCGTTTGTGAAGTCACATCAGTTTGGGGCCTTTTTTTGTCACTCCAAGCAACCATTAAAAGACATGTTTTACCTGGGATGCCTCTATAATGAACCAGAAAGAGGAAGTCTGGCTCTGTCCTGGCACACTATTACTGCCCCATTTACCAAAACAGACACACTCCAGAATATTCAGACTGCATTAGACATGCTTGGTTATTTCGCTATTGTAAATTCTGTCCAGGTTTGTTGCCATGGGTGATGTCATTAAGGCTTGGAAATTGAATCCATGCATAATCTGAACCCTACGCCACGTATTAGCCTGCACTCTCCATGTCCGCCTTGTCCGCCAGCTATTTTATCTTAGGCCTGATGGGTTCTGCTTTAAAGAGGAGTCTGAATGGAGAGGATGCTTTAGGGTCGTGAAGAGGCTGGCGCAGCCAAATACTCTTGGTCTTTACAAACCAGAGTTCACCTATTTCCTAAAATGTCATTATTCTGGGTGTTCAACAAGCACCATTTAGCAGCATGAAGAGTTGCCCTACATTGTGCAATATACTGTCTATGACTGGAGAGCCTACAGGATGCTTATAACTTTTTATTCATGCTACTAGGCAAAAATCCTACTGTCAATACACTAAGTGTAAAGGAACCATTCTGTCAAACAAGAACAGCACGAAATTCCTCCCAGCATTTAACCCAATTAACACATTTAACTTATTTAACTAATTTACCACATTTAACTCATTTACCACATTTGACCCATTTAACTCATTTAAAACCTTTAACCCATTTAACTTATTTAACACATTTAACTCATTTAACCCATTCAGTGGGCAGCCAGCAACACAGTATCAAGGGAGCAGTGTGTGAGGTCAATACCTTGCTGTAGGGTACCTCAGTGATGCCACTAGCAGTCTTTGAATTCAAACCCACGACTTCATGATTGCAGGGCAAAAGCTAGAACCACCAGACTACCAGCTGCCCAGCAGTTAAGCACTTAGCATTGTCCTCCAGATGTGTTTAGACTCTCGACAGAGCAGCAGTTAAGCAGGTACACATTGACCTTCAGTGTCAAGACTGTAATAAGATCAGAGACCCTGCGAGTTTGACCTCTGTTTATGAGTAAAACAGCAGAATCTCTGATACCTTGCATCTGTACATGGCACTGCAATTTTTGTGTGAAAATGTTGTCTACCACTATTAACTCTGAATAAGAACGGTCATCCAGGAAATCCCGGGGTGCCTGGTAGCGGGCGTTGTGTGTGGTAACAAACCTGTCCAACCTCCACCACAGACTGTCAGGCAGGGTCTGGCATTTTCACAATGTTGGGGATAAATAGTGATTTCAGTGTGTGGAATGCTCCCTAGCAGTGGGGGTCAGGGTACGTTTCTGGGCTTTGCCCTTAAGGAGGTGGTTAATTTCTCAGCGTGGGCACTTAATGTGTTAGGCTCCTCAGGGAGGGAGGCAGTCTCCTCCCCCTCATAATCTCTTACGATCTTTTGCACACAACACATGTGCCTGGTGTTTGAGCTGCTGAAGCTGTTCTCCTGTGTTGTTGCTGTTATTGTTTTCAGCACTCTGGTAAATGATACAAATTTCTGCAGACAATATTATCAACGACTGTGCCTCAGGAGATACATTCACAAATATACTGCCGATGTCACACTGTGGGTTGATGTATGAACTTATTCTAGCTTGAAGCTGTGGGTTAACAGGGAGGTCTGTGCAGAGAAGGGAACGCTGCCATTAAATCCAGAGATCCATGCAAGAAGAGAAAAACCTGGTGTGAGGTAGAAATGGCCAAGGGACGATTTCGGGAAAAGGTGGAATTCTGGAACTGTGGCTCAGACACCAGGCACATGTGGGGCTAAAGACCATCACAGATTACAAGAGAGTAAGATGCAAAGGGTAAAGTGTCCTGCAATGGAGGGAAACATGAGAGGGAGACAAGGGGCAGGTGAAACCAATTGGGGTCATGGGAGAAAACAACAGGGTAAGTAGGGACAGGGGGAGCCCAGATTCAGGACTCCAGCAACTGGGACAACCAGGGGGTTGAGACCTTGACATACATGATGCACCATATTTCTTCTTTTCGGTATCAGTGTTTCCGTATTTCTGCATGCTGTGTCATCTGTGTTTAGCAACCAGAAGCCTGGAAGATCTGTTTATCTAGTGAACATGTACTGGCAGGGGCATAATCATTTTTCTGTGTCC
>JBBMFX010058403.1:0-10942 GCA_037832545.1 Rhabdalestes septentrionalis
CTCTCTCTCTCTCTCTCTCTCTCTCTCTCTCTCTCTCTCTCTCTCTCTCTCTCTCTCTCTCTCTCTCTCTCTTCTGCCCTACACTCTTCTGTGGAAGGACATTATCAGCTAAGCTACAGTTGCCCTCCAGGATGTGTCTCGCAGGTAGAGGAGAAGCAGCGGTAGTGTTGGCAGGTCCATCTGGCTCGGTTCAGCCGCAGCATCCTCAGAGAACTGCAGGGGCCTTTTGCCAGTGATTCTCAAGCAGCGGATTGACTTTTCCACATGCCACAGCCGTCTCGCAGACAGTTCGCTTCCTGCATCAGGTTCCCACTGGCTCCTAAAGCTGCTGAAGCAGTGGGTGGGGGCGTAATCCATACGTTCCGATTTTCACTCCAGGGCAGAGTCTGGCCCCGCCTGAGCCTTGTACTGCAAACAGGCACTGTTTGCACGCTAACCCATAAATGCAGTGGCAAGTGCAAGATACAAAATATAAAGTATATCATTATTGGGACAAAATAGTGTATCTTCAAAATGGTCAATAAGGATTTTTTTTTAGATCATTTTTAAACTGTTCTGCAGGTACTTTTAGGGTCATTTGGTGTTTTAATGTTATCTAAGGTCCAACTGTAAAACTGTTTTTAAAGTAGAATTTGATATGGTGCTTTAGGATTGTTAATTATTCAAAACATTCCATTCACACACATACAGTTCATAAAGTGGTAATAAGGCTCCAATAAAAGCCTGTTGTTTCATGTTTGCAATGTCACAAATATTAACACACTGGCATGCAGTATGATCACCGAATTTAGCCCTCAGCACATTCAAGTGTTGTTTATTACAAGTGTTGCTAATGTTACTAGAGTGGTAGACATTTCAGAAACATACTATTTCCTGTACATTATTACATTTATGCATACAGCCTTTCAAAGTAACTAAATATCCAAAGCACTGCAACTATGTTCTATTTTATTAGATTTATCTTTTATAGCTGCAAGTTTTGAACTGAAGAGCTTTTGCTTAAAATATTTATCCTAATTTCCAAATATAAATATTATTCTTTAAAGCGTAATTTTAAAGAAAATGACAAAACATCCAAATAAGAGAAGTGATGCAGCATTTACTAAACTTGAATCATTCAAGAAAAACAAATCTCTTGTTCACTCAAACAAAATGGCAATAATTACCTTTGACGGATCCCTAGAAGTGTCTTACCATCCAACATGTCACATTGTGAGAGGAGAGTGTTGATTAACGCAGCGTTGTTATACATTTCCTCATTAAATAAGATTTGATTCGGGTGATCACCAGTCAGTTCATCATAAAGCAGAATGAGGTGCTTGTGTAGGAATTTAACAGACACTGGTTATGGAATGGTTGTCACATTCAGAGAAAAATTGCAGTGGTCTCTGTATTTTGGCCTGAATTGATTTTCGAATATCAAAACAATACAGCAGAGCCAATCAGAGATGAGGTCATTTACATAAGTGCAGTAAACAAAACTACCTGTTTAATTCTACAGAGGTAAAGAGAGGGACGAAAATTATCTTTTAATATGAGTGAGTGGTTTTTGAAAAAAAACTGAAAAAGAAGACAAACGCCCTTGAATTCTCTTCAGGAGGTGCAAGGGTTGCAGAAGCAAACAGCAGGTACATTCATAAATTAAGCAGTAGTTTGTTTAAGAAGATGACCACGTTCACCTTGGCATTTTAATAATCTACTTGCATGAATCTGCTGTAAAGCAGGTGGACGTTGGAACAGCAACAAACCTCGCATTACAAGCATTCTCCAGTGATACCAACTGTTCTCTCTGGGCAGATCTCGCTTCAAAGTTACGGCATTTGCTTCCGCTGTGTTGTGCAGAGAGACAGCTGGCACTGCCCACCACTACAACTTCACAGCCCTGCTGCGAGTAAAGCGATTCCTTTTTAATAATTCATTGTCTCACTTTCTCAAGTCCACATGAAGCCTGTGAACAAGAGCTTTTGCAGGTGACCGAGGTAAAAAGGTCCAGTTGAGTTCAAAAGTTAAAGCCAGGTAGAAAAATCCTCCCGTTCAGCTATTATGTTATTTTTTTCACATCAAAAATTCATTTGGATGGCACTTATGCACCTTAGTGATCTATTCTTTGCCCTGCTGTTGCTTTGTCATGGATGGTTAAGCATTGACTGCTCAAAGGCCCTAAATGTTTGGAACTGTACACCACTACCATTGATTTCAAGCTGTGGTGAACAGTCCAGCATGGTAGCCTCAGTAAATTGGAAAGGGAGGTGGGATCCAAATGGATTGCAATTCAGGGTACCAGGATTCAATTATAAAATGATTATTTATACAAGGGTTAGCTTATAGTGTTTGTCTCCTGAAATCAAGTTATAATTCACTTCTGTGTAAATTCTTTATATAGGAATCAGTTGTTTTTATCACTCA
Source organism: Rhabdalestes septentrionalis (assembly GCA_037832545.1). Lineage (NCBI taxonomy): Eukaryota > Metazoa > Chordata > Actinopteri > Characiformes > Alestidae > Rhabdalestes > Rhabdalestes septentrionalis. The sequence goes on from JBBMFX010058403.1 coordinate 2,407, forward strand.
TCTCTTTTCTGACACGATGATTCGAGGTTATCCTGGGTTTCCCTTCCAAATCATGGTTTAATTTAGAGTGAAACACAGTATCAGGGAGGGTCTGTGAGCTCACTGAATGCTATCCATTGATGGTTGGTGGGGGTGGTGGGAGGTGGAGGTGGAGGTGGAGGTGAAGTATGAAATTGTTTAGGGTTACTTTGCCCTGCCTGCTGGGGCACTGGGATCAAAAATCTAAATCAGAAATGAAAATATGCTTCACCTTTCTGTGAAAGATTTTGAGTATAAAGGTATATTTAGAGTATAGAGTATAAAGGAATTTTGTCTTTTAATTGATATTATGAGTCGTGTTTATCATGATCAGACACCTATAAGGTAGAAAAAGATTTAATCTGATTCAGTCCACACCTTTAAATGAACAGAATCAATGAGTTAACAAGTAGTCGAAGACAAAAACAGTTTAATTCACTTTGGAAGGAAACTACTGTTTTCTGGAATGTTATGGTTCTAAATACAGTGAAATGGCATTTAGTCACTATGCAGCCCACTGCTGGAGCAAATTGTCCATCCGTATCTGATCTGTACCAACTGTAGCTTTAAAATGCTGCTAAAACTGGCTATACTCTCCTCCGTGTTCTTTTAAACATTTGCATTTTCAGTTTTCTGTTACTGATGTTTTGTGTACTTTTTTATTTATACCTTCTATTTTATTTCTTATTCTACTGTACTCTTATTCTAAGCACATTGGATGGTCTTTATGTATGATAAAGTGCTATTTAAATAGACTTGACTTGACTTGACTTGACTTCTTCATCTCTGTTCCTTCTTCAGCTTCCCGTTAGCATGACTCAGTTCAGAGCTTGCAGCCCAACTTCTATATCCCACAGTTAGTCTGTAATTAAAGATAAAGTAGTCTCTGAGATTTCAAGGCATTTATGAGGGAAATCTCCCATGGAATTTAGAAACCAAGACTAAATACACATAAATATATGGGACCTAGGAAGAGTCACCTTTAAAGAAGACATTTCATCATATTATGATGCATCAGTTTGAAAGTGGTGATTCCTCTCTATTTGTTTTGAAACTTTAAAGTTAATTTTGATATGCACGCTCCTCCAGGCAGTGATGTTGCATTAATAGTTAGAAAATATAAGACAGTGCTTCCTATGCTTCCTAGCACAAACGAGTCAACACAACTGACTTGACTGAATTGGGAAGGAAATCAGGAATAATGAAAAAATGAGTGTTAGTATTTTTAGGGATGCATAATGATAAAAAAATGACTTACTGAACCTTCATTCAGATTTGTTTTCCAATGGATTTTTGATGCTCTATTTATTATTTTCCAGAAGAGCAGAATTACGTCAAGGTCAGCATCAGCAGCTACACACATTAAACACATCGGATATGAATCTACATATCATTATTTATTGACAATGCACTGATTTTTTGGCTAAAATACAGTTCTCTGTTTGAATTGAGTCACATCTTAGTTGCATGGTGTATTTATCAGATGGTAGTTTTATATTTCATGAAACTTAGTTCTCAGGTTCACGCTACTAGCTAATAGCTTATTGCGTTCATTTTTAAATGAGGTTAAAATAAACTGTAAATGTCTCATTTGAGATGTTGTTACGGGGCTTAATGTGAGTTTTGGAAAAGGCCACACCAAAATCAATTAATTGAGGTGCATTTTAGAGCAGAAGTGTTAATCACATGGCTTCTGCAGTGTGAAGTGCTCTTGAATCATCAACGTAGCCTTTGTAGACTGTTTGCTTTGTGCTACTGATGAGTTTAGAATCCATCACGTCTCAAGCCCAGACATGGCAAAAACATCTCACTTTGTAGCCGTGTTGCAAAAATTCTTGTGTAATTACTATAATTAGGCAGATTATCTTTGCTTGTGCACTTTACATTCAATTATAACATGGAATAAATCAAGGGTAGACCTAATGCAAATACATGAGACCTGTTTTTTAGCATTTAAGACTTAACCAAATATTCAATTTTAACCAAATATGCTGTTTTAAGCACATATTCCATTTTAACCAAAAATTCTGATTCAAGCTATTATTCTGTTGTAACCAAATATTCCCTTTTAATATCTTTGCCAACCCACGTTACATTTCATGGTGGTAACTCATCATCGTACAGTTAACAGCCTTGCCCTCATCGTGAAATCTGGGACAGAGATGCCATAATAGTCTTAGTCAGTAAAATGCTCGCTTTCAGAGGACACTTTAGTCTAGTTTTAGTCAATGAAATTTGTATTTCAGTCCCTTTTTTGGTAATGCAGTTCTATTTAACCTATTCAATATATTAGAAGTACCTAGTAGAATAGACTAAATCTGAATTTTCTGTTAGTCAAACCTGTTTCTCAATGAGAACAATGTTACCTTATTATTATATAATTGTTATTTTATAGACTCAAGAATACTGTACATCCATTCCAGGCACGGAGGACACTCTGATTTGAATTTACGACATTTATTTTGCCAACCAAACATGTTAGAACTTGGAAGTACACACATATGTGTAAATATATAAATAAAATATAATTACATCACTAAAAAGTACAAATAAAATGAAAATGTGTATCTTTTGCCATAAAACCCACATTTGTGAAACTGGTAAAAGTTCACCTTCAGTGCGCTGGCCTGAACTTCATTTTTTATTCCTACACAAATATAGTCTACACAACCAAATCAGAACAATTAAGGATGAGCTATTTTGCATTGATATGGGAAAGGCTGCTAATCAAAATGCTGTGTGTGTGTGTATGTGTGTGTGTCATTTCATTCTCCCTGGAACTTCAATGGCCCAATATTTCTACACTCTGGATAGATTTAATTCACAGTGCCTCCCGTAATGCCATTTAATTCTAAGGTTGACCATCCAAATATTTTTTGTCCCCTCCCTATCGTACAGGAAATAACGTCTTATATTGTTTTAGTCAACGAAAACATTTTAGCATAGTTTTATTTTGTAAAACACATTTAGTCTTGTTCTTATTCGTCAACAATATTTAATTCTATATTTCATCATAGTTATTGTCACATGACCAGCATTTACTTTGCGCCTCTTTATGGACATACTCAACCCCTTCCCGTACTAACCTTCAAGATGTGCATGCTGGCATTTCATACTTTTTTAATAACCCCCACCAAAACAAGAGTCCATAAAATCGCTTTGGATGTTCCTCAGCTTCTTATAGCCTCTTAGCTCCACCGCTTGCCTTGCAAGAAATTTGCATATAATCATGCCGGGCCTGGCGTTGCGAAAAAGATGTGGAGAAAGCAATTAGAGTGCAAGAACGGAATACATTTGAATGTGTTTAACTCCACTCTTGTACGGGAGAGCTGCCCCATTGCAGCTGGCATCTTCAGTGGGCTCCACTAAAGCACGATGACTCCTTATGTGTTTAGAAGTTCACCTACACATTAAGGCGATGGTGCGACCTGAACCGTTTTCTTGCTCATTTAGGGCTAATTTGGAGAGACACATGCATCTGACTAAGCGGTTTTGACTTGCTTAGATCAGCAACAGTTTTGACTTTTGTGATCCCAGACCACTGCTGACATGTAAATTAATTTGAAATGAATTTTATCAAGAACTGTATGAGAGCAATGTGTAGTTATGTTTTTTTTTTTTTTGGGACTGTGATCCAGCACTATAATCTTCTGCTCCTGCACCACCACTACCACACACACACAAACACACATACACACACTATGTAGTGGCGGGTTAACAAGGAGGATACATTTTAGTCATTTTGTTAACAAAGGAGATGGCATCCCCCCTCATTATTCCTTAAATTGCCTACTGGCTATTCTCCTACATGCATAGTTGTATTATGACACCTCAACAAACCCTAACAGCCTCTAGTAATATTCAGAAATGTGTTTAAGTGTATTAAGCGAATGAATCAGCTTCAAAACTTTAATATCTGAAGCATCCAAGCTGAATGCTACTATGTCTGAGCTTCATGGGTGTGTTTAATGCAGAGAGCTGCTGTAAAAGGCAAATATTTACCACTGATAATGTTGTGACAAGCCCCATTACAAGACTGTCAGAAATGAGGATTATCTTAGTATTGGCAAACAAAAGAAGTTAACAATAACTGAAAAAAAGAATCTGACATCAAGTGCACATACATGCTGAACAAGCCATAAAAGTGTCATGGCACTTTCTATACCACTTTGAGTGTTGTGGATCATCGCTCTGACCCAAACATTTGACTCGCATGAAGGCATTGTCCTTTTTCTCCTTTTCAGCAGAATGTACACTGTGGCTGAGGTCAGGGTGGGCCAGTCAAGTTCTTTCACACCAAACTCATCCAACCAGCCATCTTTTTATGGACATTGCTTTATGCACTGGGACACAGTCATGCTGGAACTGAAAATGTTCTTCCCCAAACTGTGTCTACAAAGATGGAAGCATAACGTTTTCCACAATATCTTCATATTCTGAAGCATTAAAATTGCTCTTGTCTGGAAGTACGTGGTTTAGCCTAAACACTAAAAATAAGATATGTCCCAATACCTTTGTCCATACAGTGTATATAAACCAGGAAAGATCAGGGTCATTAGCCAAATTGGCTGGGGGCACATGCACTGCACCCCATTATCGAATTAGGAGGGGGAACAGTTCAGGTTTTGGCAGTCAGGTTACACCACAAATTAAGGTCAGCTCAATTTCAATTTACCTACCCCCTGCTGTTCGGGCCACTGACCCTCCCAGTCGAACTAATCCAACTTTAAAGTGTGAAAAGGAAAGAGTTACAGTTTCAGACACTGAAAGTAAACTGCCGTGTGTAATATTGTGTGTAATATTTTGCTGCAGTTACTGGACTGTGGGCTGCTATGCCATGAGATTGCCCTAAAAACAGTTCAGAAATGGAAGATATATTAGGCCACCCCCCAGACAATGACTAAGCTGTTTATCTGTGGTAAATGGGGTGGCTCTGAACTTTACCTCAGAGACCCACCAAAGATGTCACTAGCCCCCCTGAACTGATTTATGAAACCTGCTCCTTGTTGGCAGCACAGGCACACCGGGATGTTTGCTGAATATATGTTTCAGGTTAGTCTGGCTCATATCATGTCTTCATTAACTTAAACATGTCACTTGGAAAGCAGACAGTATAAAGCTGCATCTCATTGTTTATACTCTCCTCCTGAGTTTTGCTATTAGCTGGTCTATTCTCCAGTTAAAGCACACCCAGTATCCAAATCTAATGACTTGTTGTGGACTGTAAGCAAATTAAGCCGAATCCCTTGGGATACCAATTATCAGTATGATATTAAAACTTCATTTATTCCTTTGTCTTGGTAAAAAAAAACTTGGATTAATATTTTTAACATAAATTAGAGTTAAAATTTTGCCTTCTTCTATAGAATTTCAGATTTGCAAGTATTTTGCCCATTTCATTCTTAAATGTAACCACTTAATTTTCATAATTTACTTCCTATAGGGACTGTACTTTTACCTGAACAAAGCTAAGTGAAAGAGGGGTACGTGAAGACAAAAAAAGAAAAAAAATAGCCCAAAGAAAAGTTATTATATTATTATATTATACGTAATTTGCTCATTGTTATCAGCATTTTGTCTTTTGCTATACTGATTGCAAAAGGTTACAGTTTTACTAAGCTGTCATTTAACCAATCACAATGTGTACTTCTGTGTGCTTTGTTTTTGTGGGCATTCTGGTAAATCAAGGTACTTCAAAATAAGTTTCACAAAGGATTTGATGAGTTCAAGAACCTTCATATGAAGTAAAATATCTTGATTTGGCAAAGAACCTTTATGCTACATTAAGGTTTTTCATGCTAAAGTAGAGCTGGGCGATATGGCAAAAAAAATAATCAAATTTTTCCTATATTGACTGATATCGATAATTATCAATATTATAGTTCCTGTAATAATAAAAATAATGTAATAAAAAAGTATAAATATAATTATATCCCGGCAAACAGAATGAAAAGAGTAAAATAAACAATATTAGTAAACAAATATTTTTTTTCCCAACAATCACTTTTTACATACAAAATTCCCTTAAAATTGTAAAAGTTCTTGATTTTCAAGTATTTAAATAAAAAAATACCAAAACTCAAAAGAACAAAACCATATAATAATTTACCAATGTGCACAAACGTACAATATTACACATATGTCAGAGGGCAAACACAAAATTAAGCAGGACAGAACTGACTGCAGCAAGTATCTGTAACAGTGTTGCCCCCTGCATTTAAAACCCTTTCTTAACGCGAACTGGAGGCAGGAATACCAAGATAGCGCTTAGCTAGGGGGCTCACTTTAGTAAAAATATTTATGTGGGCTTTCCACCATTCCAGAGGACTGGTTTCACTGCCCACACAAGGCGTTTGCAGATAATTTTCTAGTTCAGTTTCAGTCAACTGTTGGTCTGAAAGTCGGGTTTCAACGAGACTAACTGGCATCATTTCGTTTGCCGAGAAGTAAGTCACTGCACTTGCAATGTCCCAAAGCCTTTTAGATTTTTTAGTCACATAGATGCTGTTATAGTGCTGATTACCGACTCATCCTACTATACTGAACCTCAGACCTACACACACACACACGTGCGCGTGCACACACACACACGCACACACACACCAGAGGGTTTTTTGGCGATCAGCATGTTCGATAGAATGGTAATTTTGAAGGTGGTGAAACAGATTTGTTGTTTTACCAGATTTTATTGGGACCTGTTGAGTGACTAATCGTTTTATTTTTGTCCATTTGAAGATAACCGAACCACTTCTATACCTTTGAGGACTACCTCCTGTGCATTTAACACATTCTCCTCCTCCGCTTCACTCACTGGTGTGACAGTGTTTCCCGACGTTTTTTTTTCCAAAACAAGCCCACGGTGCTAATGTTTACAACATTGCCTCTTTAGGAGAGGAGGGACAAAATAGTAACGTTGCCAGTGATTGGCTGTTATGCAAACCTAACGTGCTGTTCGATTGGCCCTTATGCTGTCTGTATCAGCGCATGCTCTAAAACTGAGCAAACTAGTTTGATCGAGTTTTATAGCCTCCGCATATCATTGTGATCGTCTTAGTTTTTTATCGATAATAAATCGAGTTTGTTTTATCGCCCAGCACTATGCTAAAGTTACATGAAATGGTACTGTGATACAAACCAGAAAAGTAAACTATTTTGTTCAAGGGTCTTTAAAGGAATAGTTCAGTGAAATGTATCTTTACACTGTCATATGTAGTTGATCAGCCAAGAGATTTTTGGTATCCAGAATTTGTTTGCCTTTTCTAGCATTGGAGCTGTAAATCTAATGTTGCTAGCAAACACTAAAGTCACACAAATAGCTCAAATATTTTCCATAAAAAGACATCACCAAAATGTCTGAACTCTGTTAAACCATGTCCAAATCTGTAGAAATGTGGTGTAGACATGTCTTTGGGGTTAAGGACCCAAAATTGCTTTGTGGAAACCTGCCCTGATGTTATACTGAAATGACTGCTAACACTGAAACATTTTTTTTTCTTCATTTTTGTAGCTCATAGTCCCAAACTGTTAAATGTCTGTTCCAACTTAATAAAGAGCTAGATGCAGTTTCAATAGAAAGAGAAAAGTTTTTCAATTTTTACAAAAAATATTTAGGCTATTTGTGTGACCGTTTACTTGATGTCTTTTAGCAACATTAGCCTCGCAGCTAAAAAAAACACTGCACGTCTTGGCTGTTGTCCGTGAGAACACAGGTCCCCCCTGCTATAATGGTTCTGTTCCACAGGCTCTGGACTCTGAGTTTAACTTGTTTATCTACAACAAACTAAATGAATGCCCTGCAGTGGCAAATAGCATTAGTGTTTCAATCGATATTTACAAGAACTATTTTAACTGCAGCTTTTTAAAGGCAACACTGCTGTTAAAAAGCACCATAATTGTTTCTTTGCAAACCAAATGTTATTTTGTTAATCTAATACCTTTAAATATGCAATAACCTGTTTTTGAATTAATTATTGAATTTTGCATAAAACAATGTGATTAATCCTTTCAGAAAATTTAGCTATTTAATTTTTTAAGCATTCACTGAATGTTACAGTATTATTACAAAACTAATATTTTTTTTTCCATATGCAGAGTTTTCTGTTTGGTAGTTGAGCAAAGACTTCTCAAAACCTTGTTGTCTCCTGTAAGAGGCCTTTTCATTTTCCACACTAAAGTGGTTGGAAGTGCTGCAGTGGCTTTTCAATAAAACACCTGCTGTGGTTCTGACTAAAAAGTTCCTGACGTGCTGGAGACAAATGCCAAAGTAGGTTTTGACAGCTCCAAGGCAGCCACTCTGACTCTGTCACTTGAACTGTGAGGGTCGAAGAGGACACCCGAACGAGCACTTCTAAAAGCAGCATGGCCGCATGAGTGCGGTTAATGTTTATGTTTAGTGACGTGCTTCTTTTAGCTCCTCTTGAATCTCTGAGTGCTGTGGCCTCAAACCACGGGTTGAGAAGGGATGAATTAATGGGGGGAACTCCAATGGAGCCTATTTCACAACAAACACATTCTAGAC